>RXON01000389.1:0-110882 GCA_009667805.1 Leptobrachium leishanense | reverse complement strand
TCCCTCGCTCTGTCTCTGTGCCCTCTTGATGCTCCCTCTTCCCTCGCTCTGTCTCTGTGCCCTCTTGATGCTCCCTCTTCCCTCGCTCTGTCTCTGTGCCCTCTTGAATGCTCCCCTCTTCCCTCGCTCTGTTCTGTGCCCTCTTGATGCTCCTCTTCCCTCTGCTCTGTCTCTGTGCCCGTGTCTGATGCTCCTCTTCCCTCGCTCTGTCTCTGTGCCCTCTTGATGCTCCCTCTTGTCCCTCTCTCTGTCTCTCGTGCCCTCTTGAATGCTCCCCTCTTCCCTCTCTCTGTCTCTGTGCCCTCTTGATGGCTCCTCTTCCTCGCTCTGTCTCTGTTGCATCTTGATGCTCCTCTTCTTCCTTATCTGTCTCTGTGCCCTCTTGATGCTCCTCTTCTCCTCGCTCTGTCTCTGTGCCCTCTTGATGCTCCCTCTTCCCTCGCTCTGTCTCTGTGCCCTCTTGATGCTCCCTCTTACCCTCGCTCTGTCTCTTGTGCCCTCTTGATTGCCCCTCTTCCATCGCTCTGTGTCTGTGCCCTCTTGATGCTCCTCTTCCCTCGCTCTGTCTCCCTTGTGCCTCTTGATGCTCCCCTCTTCCTCTCTCCTGTCTCTGTGCCCTCTTGATGCTCCTCTTCCCTCGCTCTGTCTCTGTGCCCTCTTGATGCTCCTCTCCTTCCGCTCGCTGTCTCTGTGCCTCTTGATGCTCCCTCTGCCCTCGTTGTCTGTCTCTGTGCCCTCTTGATGCTCCCTCTTCCCTCGGCTCTGTCTCTGTGCCCTTGATGCTCCCTCTTCCCTCGCCTCTGTCTCTGTGCCCTCTGATGCTCCTCTTCCTCGTGCTCTGTCTCTGTGCCCTCTTGATGCTCCCTCTTCCCTCTCTCTGTCTCTGTGCCCTCTCGAAGCTCCCTCTTCCCTCGTTTGGTCTCGCCGTCGCTCTCCCTCTCTCTTTCTTAACACCAGCTTTTCCAGCCAAAAACAACAAAGAAAATCAAAAGCTAAATGTCAGGAGACAAATTGCTGGCATTAATGATGATGGTTTTGCTTTGTTCGGCGGTTGAACGTGCGCACAGCGACTCTGCGCCTCCAGGGGACATGAGGGTGGGGTGACAAGAGACAAGTCAACGCTGGGATGAGCGCAGGATCCGGCAGAGAAAGTGCAGAGTTCACGGCTGAGAACGCTCACTGTTAGCCGTGTCACACGCACCCCGAATCCCCCCCCCAGCAGAGCTGACGCGCCCGGCCCTTCATTCATATGATGGAGGAGGGGGGGACAGGGGGGGGACAGGGAGCGCATGGTTGTGCCGAGTCGGCGTCGGTAAATAAAGTTTGTGTCTTCTCAGACGTTATCGCTTTGATTCCGTGTTTCTAGAGGGGTTGGTATCAGTCCCGGTTCTGCGCAGAACGTCTGCAGTGAACGGAATGTTCCCAAATACCTGCAGGTACTGCTGTTACTGGACCCAGACTGTACCAAGGGGCACCGGGCCTCTTCCTGGTTCTGTTTCATTGCGGCTCTGGCACGCGGCGTGGTGATCCCTGGTGCCCCCGGATAATGTTTTTTGTGTTATGGAGGCTCCGGCACATGGTGTGGTGATCCCTGGTGCCCCCGGGTAATGTTTTTCTTGTGTTACGGCGGCTCCGGCACACGGCGTGGTGATCCCTGGTGCCCCCGGGTAATTTTTTTTGTGTTATGGAGGTTCCGGCACACGGTGTGGTGATCCCTGGTGCCCCCGGGTAATGTTTTCTTGTGTTATGGAGGTTCCGGCACACGGTGTGGTGATCACTGATGCCCCCGGGTAATGTTTTTCTTGTGTTACGGCGGCTCCGGCACACGGCGTGGTGATCCCTGGTGCCCCCGGGTAATGTTTTCTTGTGTTATGGAGGCTCCGGCACACAGCGTGGTGATCCCTGGTAAATGATTGATCGTGCGGCATATTAGAAGCTTGGATCGGCTGGGCTCGGATTCATAGCTATTGACGAGTGAAAATGCTGACACACAGCTTGAGATATAAATACCAATCGAACGATAGGGAGACGCTCCTCTCACTGCGCCGTATCCTGGGAATGAAGCCATGTGTACCCGCACGGCTCCGAACGTCTGACTAAATCCACACTTTGCTATTTTTACAGGTTTTTCCTTAAATTAGCTTTCCTAGAAGGCAGCGGCGGCGCTGGCAGCGTGGGCAGCAAGACACGTCGCGTACATTTCCTCGATGTTTGCACTTTGAGTAATGACATGATAACCTGCTATTACCGTACGTGGTAATAGCATGATTATTATTGTTGTCTTATACTTTGCCGACGAGCTCCCCGGCACAGCAGGTACACACCGCGCGCACCGAGGAATGAGAGGTGCACAGTATATATATGTATATAATGTGCACGGTATATATAGTGTGCACGGTATATACAGATATATATATATATATATATAAATGCACGCTGTATATATGATGTGCACGGTATATATAATGCGCACAGCATATATATACAATATATATATATTTATAATGCGCACGGTATATATAATGCGCACGGTGTGTATATATATATATATATATATATATATATAAATAAATGCGCACGGTGTATATATATGTTTATAATGTGCACGGTATATTTGATGTGCACAGTATATATAATGCGCATGGTAACATGGAAACAGAAAAAGGTAAAACCAGAGACAGAAAACATACAATGTAACGTGGAAACACAAAAAGACAAAACCCAAAGACAGAAAACATACAATGTAACGTGGAAACACAAAAAGACAAAACCAAAGACAGAAAACATACAATGTAACGTGGAAACACATAAAGACAAAACCCAAAGACAGAAAACATACAATATAACGTGGAAACACAAAAAGACAAAACCCAAAGACAGAAAACATACAATGTAACGTGGAAACACATAAAGACAAAACCCAAAGACAGAAAACATACAATGTAACGTGGAAACACAAAAAGACAAAACCCAAAGACAGAAAACATACAATGTAACGTGGAAACACATAAAGACAAAACCAAAGACAGAAAACATACAATGTAACGTGGAAACAGAAAAAGGTAAAACCAGAGACAGAAAACATATAATGTAACGTGGAAACAGAAAAAGACAAAACCCAAAGACAGAAAACATACAATGTAACGTGGAAACACAAAAAGGTAAAACCAGAGACAGAAAACATATAATGTAACGTGGAAACACATAAAGACGAAACGAAAGACAGAAAACATACAATGTAACGTGGAAACAGAAAAAGGTAAAACCAGAGACAGAAAACATATAATGTAACGTGGAAACACAAAAAGACAAAACCCAAAGACAAAAACATACAATGTAACGTGGAAACAGAAAAAGGTAAAACCAGAGACAGAAAACATACAATGTAACGTGGAAACACATAAAGACAAAACCCAAAGACAGAAAACATACAATGTAACGTGGAAACACAAAAAGACAAAACCAAAGACAGAAAACATACAATGTAACATGGAAACACAAAAAGACAAAACCCAAAGACAAAAACATACAATGTAACGTGGAAACAGAAAAAGGTAAAACCAGAGACAGAAAACATACAATGTAACGTGGAAACACATAAAGACGAAACCAAAGACAGAAAACATACAATGTAACGTGGAAACAGAAAAAGACAAAACCAGAGACAGAAAACATACAATGTAACGTGGAAACAGAAAAAGACAAAACCCAAAGACAGAAAACATACAATGTAACGTGGAAACACAAAAAGACAAAACCAAAGACAGAAAACATACAATGTAACGTGGAAACAGAAAAAGGTAAAACCAGAGACAGAAAACATATAATGTAACGTGGAAACAGAAAAAGACAAAACCCAAAGACAGAAAACATACAATGTAACGTGGAAACAGAAAAAGACAAAACCAGAGACAGAAAACATACAATGTAACGTGGAAACAGAAAAAGACAAAACCAAAGACAGAAAACATATAATGTAACGTGGAAACAGAAAAAGACAAAACCCAAAGACAGAAAACATACAATGTAACGTGGAAACACATAAAGACAAAACCAAAGACAGAAAACATACAATGTAACGTGGAAACACATAAAGACAAAACCAAAGACAGAAAACATACAATGTAACGTGGAAACAGAAAAAGGTAAAACCAGAGACAGAAAACATATAATGTAACGTGGAAACAGAAAAAGACAAAACCAAAGACAGAAAACATATAATGTAACGTGGAAACAGAAAAAGACAAAACCAAAGACAGAAAACATACAATGTAACGTGGAAACACAAAAGACAAAAACCAAAGACAGAAAACATACAATGTAACGTGGAAACACAAAAAGACAAAACCAAAGACAGAAAACATACAATGTAACGTGGAAACAGAAAAAGACAAAACCAGAGACAGAAAACATACAATGTAACGTGGAAACCAAAAAGAAAAACAAGACAGAAAACATACAATGTAACGTGGAACACAAAAAGACAAAACCAAAAGACAGAAAACATACAATGTAACGTGGAAACACAAAAAGACAAAACCAAAGACAGAAAACATACAATGTAACGTGGAAACAGAAAAAGGTAAAACCAAGACAGAAAACATACAATGTAACGTGGAAACACAAAAAGACAAAACCCAAAGACAGAAAACATACAATGTAACGTGGAAACAGAAAAAGACAAAAAACAAACAACAATGTAACGTGGAAACAGAAAAAGGTAAAACCAGAGACAGAAAACATACAATGTAACGTTGAAACAACATAAAGACAAAACAAAGACAGAAAACATACAATGTAACGGAAACAGGAAAAAGACAAAACCCAGAGACAGAAAACATACAATGTAACGTGGAAACACATAAAAGACAAAACCAAAGACAGAAAACATACAATGTAACGTGGAACACAAAAAAACAAAAACCAAAGACAGAAAACATACAATGTAACGTGGAAACACAAAAAGACAAAAACCCAAGACAGAAAACATACAATGTAACGTGGAAACAGAAAAAGACAAAACCCAAAGACAAGAAAACATACAATGTACGTTGGAAACACAAAAAGACAAAAACCAAAGACAGAAACACATACATAATGTTGTAACGTGGAAACAGAAAAAGACCAAAACCAGAGACAGAAAAACATATCAATGTAACGTGGAAACCACATAAACACAAAACCCAAACACAGAGAGAAAAACATACAATGTAACGTGGAAACACAAAAAGACAAAACCCAAAGACAAAAACATAACAATGTAACGTGGAAACAGAAAAAGGTAGAAACCAGAGACAGAAAACATACAATGTAACGTGGAAACACAAAAGACAAAACCAAAGACAGAAAACATACAATGTAACGTGGAAACACAAAAAGACAAAACCCAAAGACAGAAAACATACAATGTAACGTGGAAACACAAAAAGACAAAACCCAAAGACAAAAACATACAATGTAACGTGGAAACAGAAAAAGACAAAACCCAAAGACAGAAAACATATAATGTAACGTGGAAACAGAAAAAGACAAAACCAAAGACAGAAAACATACAATGTAACGTGGAAACAGAAAAAGACAAAACCAGAGACAGAAAACATATAATGTAACGTGGAAACACATAAAGACAAAACCCAAAGACAGAAAACATACAATGTAACGTGGAAACACAAAAAGACAAAACCAGAGACAGAAAACATATAATGTAACGTGGAAACACATAAAGACAAAACCCAAAGACAGAAAACATACAATGTAACATGGAAACACAAAAAGGTAAAACCAGAGACAGAAAACATACAATGTAACGTGGAAACAGAAAAAGGTAAAACCAGAGACAGAAAACATACAATGTAACGTGGAAACAGAAAAAGGTAAAACCAGAGACAGAAAACATACAATGTAACGTGGAAACACAAAAAGACAAAACCCAAAGACAAAAACATACAATGTAACGTGGAAACAGAAAAAGGTAAAACCAGAGACAGAAAACATACAATGTAACGTGGAAACACAAAAAGACAAAACCAAAGACAGAAAACATACAATGTAACGTGGAAACACAAAAAGACAAAACCCAAAGACAAAAACATACAATGTAACGTGGAAACACATAAAGACAAAACCAAAGACAGAAAACATACAATGTAACGTGGAAACAGAAAAAGGTAAAACCAGAGACAGAAAACATACAATGTAACGTGGAAACAGAAAAAGGTAAAACCAGAGACAGAAAACATACAATGTAACGTGGAAACACAAAAAGACAAAACCCAAGACAGAAAACATACAATGTAACGTGGAAACACAAAAGACAAAACCCAAAGACAAAAACATACAATGTAACGTGGAAACAGAAAAAGGTAAAACCAGAGACAGAAAACATACAATGTAACGTGGAAACACATAAAGACAAAACCCAAAGACAGAAAACATACAATGTAACGTGGAAACACAAAAAGACAAAACCCAAAGACAGAAAACATACAATGTAACGTGGAAACACAAAAAGACAAAACCCAAAGACAAAAACATACAATGTAACGTGGAAACAGAAAAAGGTAAAACCAGAGACAGAAAACATACAATGTAACGTGGAAACACATAAAGACAAAACCCAAAGACAGAAAACATACAATGTAACGTGGAAACAGAAAAAGACAAAACCAAAGACAAAAACATACAATGTAACGTGGAAACAGAAAAAGGTAAAACCAGAGACAGAAAACATATAATGTAACGTGGAAACACATAAAGACAAAACCAAAGACAGAAAACATACAATGTAACGTGGAAACAGAAAAAGACAAAACCAGAGACAGAAAACATATAATGTAACGTGGAAACACATAAAGACAAAACCCAAAGACAGAAAACATACAATGTAACGTGGAAACACAAAAAGACAAAACCCAAAGACAGAAAACATACAATGTAACATGGAAACACAAAAAGGTAAAACCAGAGACAGAAAACATACAATGTAACGTGGAAACAGAAAAAGACAAAACCCAAAGACAGAAAACATACAATGTAACGTGGAAACACAAAAAGACAAAACCAAAGACAGAAAACATACAATGTAACATGGAAACACAAAAAGACAAAACCCAAAGACAAAAACATACAATGTAACGTGGAAACAGAAAAAGGTAAAACCAGAGACAGAAAACATACAATGTAACGTGGAAACACATAAAGACAAAACCCAAAGACAGAAAACATACAATGTAACGTGGAAACACAAAAAGACAAAACCAAAGACAGAAAACATACAATGTAACGTGGAAACACAAAAAGACAAAACCCAAAGACAAAAACATACAATGTAACGTGGAAACAGAAAAAGGTAAAACCAGAGACAGAAAACATACAATGTAACGTGGAAACACATAAAGACAAAACCCAAAGACAGAAAACATACAATGTAACGTGGAAACACAAAAAGACAAAACCAAAGACAGAAAACATACAATGTAACATGGAAACACAAAATGACAAAACCCAAAGACAAAAACATACAATGTAACGTGGAAACAGAAAAAGGTAAAACCAGAGACAGAAAACATACAATGTAACGTGGAAACACATAAAGACAAAACCAAAGACAGAAAACATACAATGTAACGTGGAAACAGAAAAAGGTAAAACCAGAGACAGAAAACATACAATGTAACGTGGAAACAGAAAAAGATAAAACCAGAGACAGAAAACATACAATGTAACGTGGAAACAGAAAAAGATAAAACCAGAGCAAATACTGAATATTCATGACATCGCTGACTTGCCGCCACGAGTGTCCCCTCCTGAGTCCATCGGACTCCACAGAGGGTTTTGCTGCCAGGTCACGTGACCTGTGGGATCTCGCTCTCCCAGAGTGTTTCGCAGAGAGAGACTGGGGACTTTTTTCCCCAGTCTCACTCTGCTCCCGGCGGCCAGACGAGGCGGATTGAGCCACCGTTCTCACCATGGGATGGGAGGTGAATATGTAATTTTTGGGGTTGGTTCAGCTGGTGCTGATTCTGCAGAAGCCGTATAACTGAGCTGTGGCTCCTAGTTGTGAGTATCTCTTCAGCAACCACAGCGCGGTGTAATTAGTGTTAAGACTTTGTAATCCCAACGCTAATTAACTCTTTGTGCTCCTCATGTTAAGCATAGGGAGCGCAACGTACAGTAAACTCGCAGAAGCGAGCGCAATCCCTGGTGCGCTAACTGGTTTTTTAACCGATTTGCATTCGGATTTTAATATTCGCGGCATGCAGTAGGGTAACTTAACCTAACTTTAATCCTCACATAGCTGAGCGCTGATGCTAGTGTTAAGATTGTAATGAGGCCCCATGTGTGGAGCGCAACAAGAACACTGGTGTACACAGCCGGTCCACTGAGGTTAATCCAAGGATTCAAGATGGAAAAATGATGAAACGAGCCCAGACAATAGTATAAATAAACTTCACAACATGTTAAAGTTACATGTCCTTTACAAACCTTGAAATACCAACACAACCTCCAACGGCACCATGAAATACCAACACAACCTCCAACGACACCATGAAATACCAACACAACCTCCAACAACACCATGAAATAATAACAACCTCCATATACATTATGAAATACCAACACAACCTCCATTTACACCATGAAATACCAACACAACCTCCATATACACTATGAAATACCAACAAAACCTACAACGACACTATGAAATACCAACACAACCTCCATATACACCATGAAATACCAACACAACCTCCATATACACCATGAAATACCAACACAACCTCCATATACACTATGAAATACCAACACAACCTCCATATACACTATGAAACACCAACACAAGCTCCAACGACACCATAAAATACCAACAAAACCTCCAACGCCACCGTGAAATACCAACACAACCTCCAACGACACCATGAAATACCAACACAACCTCTAACGACACCATGAAATACCAACACACCCTGAGACTCTGAACATTCACCCTGAGACTCTGAACATTCACCCTGGGACCCTGAACGTTCACCCAGAGACTGAATGTTCACCCGAAGACCCGGAGACTCTGAACATTCACCCTGAGTCTCTGAACATACACCCTGGGACCCTGAACATTCACCCAGAGAGACTCTGAATGTTCACCCGGAGACCCTGAACATACACCCTGGGACCCTGAACATTCACCCAGAGAGACTCTGAATGTTCACCCGGAGACCCTGAGACTCTGAACATACACTTAGAGATCCTGAGACACTGAACATTCACCCAGAGACCCTGAACATTCACCCAGAGACCCTGAGATATTTTTTGCCACATTTCGGTGCATTTTGGCGATTTGTAAATATTCATCATTCATTTCAATAGTTCTCTATGGGACAATTTTGTTGCCCCCAAACTGCTTTGAACTACACGATATTTCACTGTCAATTGGCCTGTGGTGCTGAATCAAATCTAATAGATTCAGCACCACAAATGGTTAAGTAACAGGGAAAGGGTTTCCTCATGAGTGAAATGTCATAACGAATCGATTTGTTATATACCTTATCGTTTCTAATGTTTTTCGGATGAAATCGATACGTTATCTTGGCAGGACTTATAAAATACGAATCGGCACAATTTGGTACAAATTGTGACTCGAAACAAAACAAAATGCACCCCTCTACATGAAACGCCAACCCATCCTCCATATACGCCGTGAAATGCAAAACACAACCTCCATATACACTATGAAACACCAACACAACCTCTATATACACCATGAAATGCCACCACAACCTCCATATACACTATGAAACACCAACACAACCTCTATATACACCATGAAATGCCACCACAACCTCCATATACACTATGAAACACCAACACAACCTCTATATACACCATGAAATGCCACCACAACCTCCATATACACTATGAAACAACAACACAACCTCTATATACACCATCATCATTAGTAGCACTATTAGTGGTTGTTTTAGGGTTAGGGTGACTATTAGCGGTTGTTTTAGGGTTAAGGCTACTATTAGGGTTACTATTAGCGGTTGTTTTAGGGTTACTGTTAGGGTTAGGGTTACTATTAGTGGTTGTTTTAGGGTTAGGGTCAATATTAGGTTTAGGGTTACTATTAGCGGTCGTTTTAGGGTTAGGGTTACTATTAGCGGTTGTTTTAGGGTTAGGGTCACTATTAGGTTTAGGATTACTATTAGCGGTTGTTTTAGGGTTAGGGTCACTATTAGGGTTACTATTAGCGGTTGTTTTAGGATTAGGGTCACTATTAGGGTTAGGGTTACTATTAGCAGTTATTTTAGGCTTAGGGTCACTATTAGGGTTACTATTAGTGGTTGTTTTAGGGTTAGGGTCACTATTAGGTTCAGGGTTACTACAGGGCCGGCCCGACAATAGTGCAGAGCGGCGCCAGGCTGCAGAAATTCGGGGGCGGCAAATTTCAGCCCCCGGTGCCGCTGCTGCGCTCTGCACTATTTTTTTGTTATGCGGCGGCGGCAGATCGTGCGGCCACCGCGTTCGTTCCTTCAACAAGCGGCAGCCGCATGAGTATCTGCCGCTCGCCTGAGATCCATCCGCCAGCCTGCCGCGATCGAGATCACGTGATCTGGCGAGATCGCGGCAGGCTGGAGGGTGGATCCTGGGGGCATATATATCCATGTGTGAGTCTGGGGGCAAATATATCCATGTGTGAGCCTGGGGGCATATATATCCATGTGTGAGTCTGGGGGCATATATATCCATGTGTGAGTCTGGGGGCAAATATATCCATGTGTGAGCCTGGGGGCAAATATATCCATGAGTGAGCCTGGGGGCATATATATCCATGAGTGAGCCTGGGGGCATATATATCCATGAGTGAGTCTGGGGGCAATATATCCATGAGTGAGCCTGGGGGCATATATATCCATGTGTGAGTCTGGGGGCAAATATATCCATGAGTGAGCCTGGGGGCAAATATATCCATGAGTGAGCCTGGGGGCAAATATATCCATGAGTGAGTCTGGGGGCAAATCTATCCATGAGTGAGCCTGGGGGCATATATATCCATGTGTGAGTCTGGGGGCAAATATATCCGTGAGTGAGCCTGGGGCAAATATATCCATGAGTGAGTCAAATATATCCATGAGCTGGGGCAATATACCCGTGTGTGGGCACTGCTGGGTATCTGATGCTGGGCACTGCTGGGTATGTGACGCTGGGCACTGCTGGGCATGTGAAGCTGGGTATGTGATGCTGGGCACTGCTGGGTATGTGACGCTGGGTAAAGCTGGGTATGTGACACTGGGCACTGCTGGGTATGTGATGCTGGGCACTGCTGGGTATGTGATGCTGGGCACTGCTGGGTATGTGACGCTGGGCACTGCTGGGTATGTGATGCTGGGCACTGCTGGGTATGTGATGCTGGGTATGTGATGCTGGGCACTGCTGGGTATGTGATGCTGGGTATGTGATGCTGGGCACTGCTGGCTGGGTATGTGATGCTGGGCACTGCTGGGTATGTGATGCTGGGCACTGCTGGCTGGGCATGTGAAGCTGGGCACTGCTGGGTATGTGACACTCTGGGCTCAGTTATATACACCTCACATTACTGTATCACAGAGCTTCACAGCAAGAAAATTCTAATGTACGGTTTGTATTAGTGTTTGAATTTTATTGCTGTGGCGCACTGTGATACGCTCATACACGCTGCGTGTTTTATTTTTTTTGGGGGGTGCAGCATTTCATCCTTCGCTCCAGGCAGGGCCGGCGCTAACGTAAGGCGGCACAGGCGGCCGCCTTACTGTCTGGCGTCCTGCCAGTGTGAGGGGCGCCCGCCCGGGGTGTAATCGGTCATCCGATTCGGATGACTGACCCCCGAGATTTGGCCCGGGGGTTGAGGGACCCAGATGCCGGGCAGCGCGAGAGCGCCTGCCCGGTCTTGAACAGTCCGTCCTGTGAAGTGGATGCGGCTGTGTGCGTGCGCAGCCGGTCACGTGGTCCGGCTAATCAGGTGGTACTGAGTCTCTGTACCACCTGACTGGCCGGACCGCGTGACCGGCTGCGCACGCACACAGCCGCATCCACTTCACAGGACGGACTGTTCAAGATCGGGCAGGCGCTCCCGCGCTGCCCGGCATCTGGGTCCCTCAACCCCCTGCCGGAGCTGGGGCAACAATCCAGGTGAGAGCTGGGGGCAAATCCATGACCTGGGGGCAAATACATGAGCTGGGGGCAAATCCATGACCTGGGGGCAAATCCATGAGCTGGGGGCAAATCCATGACCTGGGGGCAAATCCATGAGCTGGGGGCAAATCCATGAGCTGGGGGCAAATCCATGAGCTGGGGGCAAATCCATGTGCTGGGCAAATCCATGACCTGGGGGCAAATACATGAGCTGGGCAAATACATGAGCTGGGCAAATCCATGACCTGGGGGCAAATACATGACCTGGGGGCAAATCCATGAGCTGGGCAAATCCATGACCTGGGGGCAAATCCATGAGCTGGGGGCAAATCCATGTGCTGGGCAAATCCATGACCTGGGGGCAAATCCATGAGCTGGGCAAATCCATGTGCTGGGCAAATACATGAGCTGGGCAAATACATGAGCTGGGCAAATCCATGAGCTGGGCAAATCCATGACCTGGGGGCAAATCCATGAGCTGGGCAAATCCATGTGCTGGGCAAATCCATGACCTGGGGGCAAATCCATGACCTGGGGGCAAATCCATGAGCTGGGCAAATCCATGACCTGGGGGCAAATCCATGAGCTGGGCAAATCCATGTGCTGGGCAAATCCATGACCTGGGGGCAAATCCATGACCTGGGGGCAAATCCATGAGCTGGGCAAATCCATGACCGGGGCAAATCCATGAGCTGGGCAAATCCATGTGCTGGGCAAATCCATGACCTGGGGGCAAATCCATGTGCTGGGCAAATCCATGACCTGGGGGCAAATCCATGAGCTGGGCAAATCCATGTGCTGGGCAAATCCATGACCTGGGGGCAAATCCATGAGCTGGGCAAATCCATGAGCTGGGCAAATCCATGACCTGGGGGCAAATCCATGAGCTGGGCAAATCCATGTGCTGGGCAAATCCATGACCTGGGGGCAAATCCATGACCTGGGGGCAAATCCATGAGCTGGGCAAATCCATGACCTGGGGGCAAATCCATGAGCTGGGCAAATCCATGTGCTGGGGGCAAATCCATGACCTGGGGGCAAATCCATGTGCTGGGCAAATCCATGACCTGGGGGCAAATCCATGAGCTGGGCAAATCCATGAGCTGGGCAAATCCTTGAGCTGGGGGCAAATCCATGAGCTGGGCAAATCCTTGAGCTGGGGGCAAATTCATGTGTGAGCTGGGGGCTCTCTGCTCCTCTAGATTGTAAAATCCGGGGTGCCCTCTGCTCCTCTAGATTGTAAGCTCCTGGGTGCCCTCTGCTCCTCTAGATTGTAAGCTCCTGGGTGCCCTCTGCTCCTCTAGATTGTAAGCTCCTGTGAGCCGGGCCCTCTGCTCCTCTAGATTGTAAGCTCCTATGAGCCGGACCCTCTGCTCCTCTAGATTGTAAGCTCCTGTGAGCCGGACCCTCTGCTCCTCTAGATTGTAAACTCCTGTGAGCTGGGCCCTCTGCTCCTCTAGATTGTAAGCTCCTGTGAGCCGGGCCCTCTGCTCCTCTAGATTGTAAGCTCCTGTGAGCCGGGCCCTCTGCTCCTCTAGATTGTAAGCTCCTGTGAGCCGGACCCTCTGCACCTCTAGATTGTAAGCTCCTGTGAGCCGGGCCCTCTGCTCCTCTAGATTGTAAACTCCTGTGAGCCGGGCCCTCTGCTCCTCTAGATTGTAAAATCCGGGGTGCCCTCTGCTCCTCTAGATTGTAAGCTCCTGGGTGTCCTCTGCTCCTCTAGATTGTAAGCTCCTGGGTGCCCTCTGCTCCTCTAGATTGTAAGCTCCTGGGTGCCCTCTGCTCCTCTAGATTGTAAGCTCCTGTGAGCCGGGCCCTCTGTAAATTCTCGTGAGTCGGGCTCTCTGCTAAAACACCTTATTTTCTGTAAGTGCCCCTCCCGAGACTAGTCTCTGGATCCGCCCCTGCCTGGGATTGGAAGGGGGCAATGAGAGGGAGGGGACAACAAGCACCACGTGGTTCCCTGCCTGGCCTTGCTTCCCGAATCCAATCACAGGCGAGCGGGAAAGGTGCGTGTGCACGTGTGCATCACATGCCTGGCCAGCGCCAGCGGCCGCTCGCACCAGTCGCCTCGAGACGTGACGTCACGTGTCACACGAGGGGGACGCAGAGAGCGACGGTGGCGGTGCCTAGCTTAAGCTAAGCCTAAAAAATTGTTGCTACTAAAAAACCTACTACCTGGTCTGGTCCCTGATTGTCCCTGGTGGTCTGGTCTCTCGTCTCACTCCCTCCCTGACTGCCTGAGAGTGTGGACTGAGTAGAACTAGAACGCCAGCGGGCGACGGGGGGGCCTGCAGTGCCAAGGTGAGGCAGCAGAAGTCAGCAGGCAGCAGTGAGCAGTGCTGTGCACACTGTCACAGTCAGTCAGCTGAGCAGAGAGGTAAGAGACTCGCTGGGGGAAAATTTATACCATAAATAATACCCATATGAGCAGCTGGGGGCCGCAAATATACCCATACATGAGCAGGGGGCCGCAAATATATACCCATACATGAGCAGGGGGCCGCAAATATACCCATATGAGCAGCTGGGGGCCGCAAATATATACCCATACATGAGCTGGGGGCCGCAAATATATACCCAAATATGTTGTTCCTACAGTCTGACAAATGTAACTACTGCCTTTCCAGAAGAAAGACAGTGTTTATATAAGTCCATAAAGACAGCACTGGTGGCTGTCCCCCCAATCAGTGACTCACAACGCTGCTAAAGGTTGTCCTTGCAAGACCAACTTTAAGCATCCTTTAATCTCTGCGTGACGACACCGAACACTCACGATAGAGATTATTATGCATCTCTATCCTGATTGGCTTGACATGACGGGGGGGGGGGGGGGCACCAAAACAGACCTTCGCCTGACTAGGCAAAAAAGCTTGCACCGGCCCTGGCTCCAGGCAGCACAATGTCTTGGGCCGGCCCTGGGTTACTATTAGCATTTTTTTAGGGTTAGGGTCAATAGAAACATAGAAACATAGAAAAATGTCGGCAGATAAGAACCTTTCGGCCCATCTAGTCGCCCAATTACATGGATACTTTACCTGAATTTATCTTTTGTTTAGGATAGCCTTATGCCTATCCCATGCTTGCTTAAATTCAATTACTGTTTTGGCCTCTACCACTTCAACTGGTCAATATTATAATTCTTTATAAAGCGCCAGCATATTCCGCAGCGCTGTACAATAAGCACAGTATAGACAGGGTTACAATACATTGAACAACATTTGACAAACAGTACAGGAGGAGATGAGGGCCCTATTCTCGTAGGAACTCACAATCTAGGAGGGTTGGGGTTGGAAACAGGAGGAGAGGACTGTAAGGTGAGAGTGATTGATGGTTGCGTCAGTGAGTTGGGTGGTAGGCTTCCCTAAATAGGAACGTTTTAAGGGAGCGTTTGAAGGAAGAGAAGTTAGGGGAAAGTCTGACAGTACGAGGGAGAGCGTTCCAGAGAGTGGGGGCTGCGCGTGAGAAATCCTGCAGTCTATCATGGGAAGAGGTGATGCGGGGAGAAGCTAGGCGCAGGTCACTGTTTGACCTTAGGGAGCGGGCTGGGGTGTATTTGGTGATTAGTGAGGACAGGTAGTGGGGAGCTGAGTTAGTGAGGGTTTTGTAGGTAAGGATAAGAATTTTGAACTTAATTCTGCAGTGGATGGGGAGCCAGTGAAGGGACTCGCAGAGGGGAGCGGCAGAGACAGAGCGGCGGGTGAGGTGGATGGGGAGCCAGTGAAGGGACTCGCAGAGGGGAGCGGCAGAGACAGAGCGGCGGGTGAGGTGGATGGGGAGCCAGTGAAGGGACTCGCAGAGGGGAGCGGCAGAGACAGAGCGGCGGGTGAGGTGGATGGGGAGCCAGTGAAGGGACTCGCAGAGGGGAGCGGCAGAGTCAGAGCAGCGGGTGAGGTGGATGGGGAGCCAGTGAAGGGACTCGCAGAGGGGAGCGGCAGAGACAGAGCGGGGGGTGAGGTGGATGGGGAGCCAGTGAAGGGACTCGCAGAGGGGAGCGGCAGAGACAGAGCGGCGGGTGAGGTGGAAGGGGAGCCAGTGAAGGGACTCGCAGAGGGGAGCGCAGAGTCAGAGCAGCGGGTGAGGTGGATGGGGAGCCAGTGAAGGGACTCGCAGAGGGGAGCGGCAGAGACAGAGCGGGGGGTGAGGTGGATGGGGAGCCAGTGAAGGGACTCGCAGAGGGGAGCGGCAGAGACAGAGCGGTGGGTGAGGTGGATGGGGAGCCAGTGAAGGGACTCGCAGAGGGGAGCGGCAGAGTCAGAGCAGCGCGGTGAGGTGGATGGGGAGCCAGTGAAGGGACTCGCAGAGGGAGCGGCAGAGACAGAGCGGGGGGTGAGGTGGATGGGGAGCCAGTGAAGGGACTCGCAGAGGGGAGCGGCAGAGACAGAGCGGCGGGTGAGGTGGAAGGGGAGCCAGTGAAGGGACTCGCAGAGGGGAGCGGCAGAGTCAGAGCAGCGGGTGAGGTGGATGGGGAGCCAGTGAAGGGACTCGCAGAGGGGAGCGGCAGAGACAGAGCTGTGGGTGAGGTGGATGGGGAGCCAGTGAAGGGACTCGCAGAGGGGAGCGGCAGAGACAGAGCTGTGGGTGAGGTGGATGGGGAGCCAGTGAAGGGACTCGCAGAGACAGAGCGGCGGGTGAGGTGGATGGGGAGCCAGTGAAGGGATTCACAGAGGGAGCGGCAGAGACAGAGCGGCAGGTGAGGTGGATTGGGAGCCAGTGAAGGGACTCGCAGAGGGGAGCGGCAGAGACAGAGCGGCGGGTGAGGTGGATGGGGAGCCAGTGAAGGGACTCGCAGAGAGGATAGGCAGTGACAAAGCGGTGGGTGAGGTGGATGGGGAGCCAGTGAAGGGACTTGCAGAGAGGAGCAGCAGTGACAAAGCGGTGGGTGAAGTGGATGGGGAGCCAGTGAAGGGACTCGCAGAGGGGAGCGGCAGAGACAGAGCGGCGGGTGAGGTGGATGGGGAGCCAGTGAAGGGACTCGCAGAGGGGAGCGGCAGAGAAAGAGCGGCGGGTGAGGTGGATGGGGAGCCAGTAAAGGGACTCGCAGAGGGGAGCGGCAGAGACAGAGCGGCGGTTGAGGTGGATGGGGAGCCAGTGAAGGGACTCGCAGAGAGGAGCGGCAGTGACAAAGCGGTGGGTGAGGTGGATGGGGAGCCAGTGAAGGGACTCGCAGAGGGGAGCGGCAGAGACAGAGCAGCGGGTGAGATGGATGGGGAGCCAGTGAATGGACTCGCAGAGGGGAGCGGCAGAGACAGAGCGGCGGGTGAGGTGGATGGGGAGCCAGTGAAGGGACTCGTAGAGGGTAGAGACAGAGCGGCGGGTGAGGTGGATGGGGAGCCAGTGAAGGGACTCGCAGAGGGGAGCGGCAGAGACAGAGCGGCGGGTGAGGTGGATGGGGAGCCAGTGAAGGGACTCGCAGAGAGGAGCGGCAGAGACAGAGCGGCAGGTGAGGTGGATGGGGAGCCAGTGAATGGACTCGCAGAGGGGAGCGGCAGAGACAGAGCAGCGGGTGAGGTGGATGGGGAGCCAGTGAATGGACTCGCAGAGGGGAGCGGCAGAGACAGAGCAGCGGGTGAGGTGGATGGGGAGCCAGTGAAGGGACTCATAGAGGGGAGAGACAGAGCGGCGGGTGAGGTGGATGGGGAGCCAGTGAATGGACTCGCAGAGGGGAGCGGCAGAGACAGAGCAGCGGGTGAGGTGGATGGGGAGCCAGTGAATGGACTCGCAGAGGGGAGCGGCAGAGACAGAGCGGCGGGTGAGGTGGATGGGGAGCCAGTGAATGGACTCGAAGAGGGGAGCGGCAGAGACAGAGCGGCAGGTGAGGTGGATGGGGAGCCAGTGAAGGGACTCGCAGAGGGGAGCGGCAGAGACAGAGCAGCGGGTGAGGTGGATGGGGAGCCAGTGAAGGGACTCGCAGAGGGGAGCGGCAGAGACAGAGCAGCGAGTGAGGTAGATGGGGAGTCAGCGAAGGGACTCGCAGAGAGGAGTGGCAGAGACAGAGCGGCGGGTGAGGTGGATGGGGAGCCAGTGAAGGGACTCGCAGAGAGGAGTGGCAGAGACAGAGCGGCAGGTGAGGTGGATGGGGAGCCAGTGAAGGGACTGGCAGAGAGGAGCAGCAGACACAGTGCTGCGGGTGAGGTGGATTAGCCTGGCGGAGGCGTTCAGGATGGATTGTAGGGGGGAGAGGCGGGAGAGAGGGAGGCCGGATAAGAGATTATTGCAATAGTCAAGTCGGGCGATTACCAGGGCGTGGATGAGTTGTTTTGTGGTGTCAGCGGTAAGAAATGGCCGAATTCTGGAAATATTACGCAGTTGGTATCGGCAGGAGGAGGAAAGAGACTTGATGTGGGGGATGAAGGAAAGAGCCGAGTCAAGTGTAACTCTGAGACAGCGAACCTGGTTTGATGGGGAGATAGTGATACCATCAACCATGATAGAGAAGTCAGGAGGTGGGGAGGCATTAGAGGGAGGAATTAGTAGGAGCTCAGTCTTGGACATGTTGATCTTTAGGTGGTGGGAGGCCATCCAGGAGGAGATGCCAGATAAACAGTCACTGACTTTGGAAAGGACAGGGGGAGAGAGATCAGGGGTAGAGAGGTAGATCTGAGTGTCATCAGTGTAGAGGAGGTAATTAAAGCCAAAGCTGTTGATGATTTTGCCCAGGGAGGAGGTGTAGATGGAAAGAGCAGATGACCAAGGACAGAGCCTTGAGGTACACCAACAGATAGAGGCAATGAAGAGTAGGAGTTACCAGGAAAGGACACAGAGAAGGACCTGTTGGATAGATAGGAGTCAACCCAAGCGAGTGCAGTGTCACCGAGACCCAGAGAGCTGAGGGTCTGTAGAAGGAGGGGGTGGTCGACAGTGTCAAAAGCAGCCGAGAGGTCAAGCAGGATGAGAATAGAATAGTGGCCGTGTTTTTTAGCAGTTAGGAGGTCGTTGGTGACTTTGGTGAGGGCAGTTTCAGTTGAGTGTAGGGGACGGAAGCCAGATTGCAGGGGGTCAAGTAGGGAATTGGAGGACAGGAAGAGGGAGAGGCGGTTGAAGACTAGTTTTTCTAAGAGCTTTGATGTGAAGGGAAGCAGGGATACAGGGCGGTAGTTGGATGGAGAGTTGGGATCTAGGGATGGTTTCTTTAGTAAAGGGGTAACTAGCGCGTGTTTGAAGGCGGATGGAAAGGAGCCAGTGGAGAGAGATAGGTTGAAGATGTGTGTGAGAGCAGGGGTGAGGGAGGAGGAGAGGGGAGGAATTAGATGTGAGGGAATGGGGTCGAGCGGGCACGTGGTGAGATGTGAGGAGGACAATAAGGAATTGACTTCCTCCTCATTGGCTGGGAGGAAGCGGCAGAGGGGACCTCTGGGAGTGGAGGTGGCAGATAACTATCTTGTGTTGGGATGTTGCTTCTATTAGGGTTACTGTTAGCGGTTGTTTTAGGGTTAGGGTCACTATTAGGGGTTAGGGTTACTGTTAGTGGTTGTTTTTAGGGTTAGGGTCACTATTATGGTTAGGGTTACTGTTGGCGGTTATTTTAGGGTTAGGGTCACTATTAGGGGTTAGGGTTACTGTTAGTGGTTGTTTTTAGGGTTAGGGTCACTATTATGGTTAGGGTTACTGTTGGCGGTTATTTTAGGGTTAGGGTCACTATTAGGGGTTAGGGTTACTGTTAGTGGTTGTTTTTAGGGTTACTAGGGTTGGTATTCGTTACTTTTAACAGGTTCTGTCGCATTTTTCTGCACAATCTTCAGGACGGTTCCATTGTGCTCGCTTCATTTTCAGGTGACAGATTCTGCTCCTTGTTAGAAGCTCCAGTAGGTGGACGCTGCCAGGTACCAACACACAGGCGAAGCTTTATACACTGACCACTGAGTCAGAGAAGAAGCAAACGTGTCGCCGGGTCTGTCCAGTGACCGCTGTCTCGTGCCGGGATTGGGATTACAGGAGGTCAGTTTCCTGCTTCACTGACCAGAGGAATCTCCACATGCGCCTTTAGGAATCCAGAGAAGGTGCAGAATGCCAGGTGTGATGGGGGGGGGGTGATAGAAGTAAAAGAAAGGTTATGTGGAAAGTCAGAGCGTGGACTGGGTAAAGGATTAAGTAAATCATTCACTCGCCGACACGTGAGGAGATTTTGCCTTTAATTCTCAGGGGGCCTGCTCTGCATGTGGAATGCGGTAATGGTGCGTTTTTTGGAAGCAGCTCTGGCCGGGGTGCATAGAGTCTGTGTAATAAAATATTTGATACTTGGGGCGTCTTTGTTTTTACGGGGGTGCATTTGTAATGTTATAAAACTTCCAATAAATCACTCGGAGTGGGTCGGTCTAGATGTGGAATGCAGTAAAATTCGCTGCCGTGTAATGTCTCGGGGTCGTAATATCACGGGGTCATTTTAAACTCATTTTCCAGATTTTGCAGGGAAGGGGTTAGCTGCAGGTGGGGGTTTCCACTTTTTTTGAAGAAACAAATAAATTGCTCGTTAGCGACTGGTGTGTGTTTTAGTAGGGATCCAGGCGCCCCTTATTAGCACAGGATGCTTCCATTTAATCCTAGCAGAGCAGAAAACCTGCAGAATATCTAGGTGTTACACCCCAGCCATGCTATGCTGTGCCTGCCAGTGTGCCTGCCATTAGCCGGGGGCTGGAATTATTGGGGTCACCTTGAGTGGTCTATCACGCTTGGCGGGGGGGGGGTGCAGGTGCCAGTCACTGCGGGCTGGGGAGGATGCAGGATAAAGACGTTTGGTGGCCAGGAATGATCAGATTTATTGCCAGGTGTCTCAGCATCCCCGCACTTTGGATTTCGCAGAGGAAATGGGCGAATTGAAGCTCACTAATAAATCACTCGGAGAGGGTCAGTGGGCAGTGAAATGCGGTAAAGCTCTGTGGGGCAGCTGGTTAATGAGAGACTTTTTTCTTGGTCTTTTAAGCCTGTTTGGCTGGGTTTAGGGGGAGGGGGTTCCGTGCCGGGTGTGGTTGCCCTCTTTAATGATTTATTTGCCGTTTGGAGAGGGCGTTCTTTGTGTGTGCGCGCAGGAAGCGAGTGAATGGAGAGATTAGTAATAAATCGCTGGTTTGAAGCGATGTTTGGCCTTTGGGGACGAGCAGGTGTGTAATCACCAGAGGTTCAGATAAGGACATTCACAGTTTGTTACAATCCATAAGCGGCCGGCGGCTTTTATCATTATACGGAGCCCCTCGCTCCTCTATCTGCCCCCCTTGCTGGCTGAGGGTGATGGCTGTGCTAGTCCAGCACACACAATGAGCAGATGATGGGACAGGCGGCTGTGCGATAAATCGAGGCTTTATCTATCGCTTCCATGCAAGGTGATTCAGGAGCTGACAATCTAATTCTTCTTTTCTGGACCTCTTTAACATATTTAATATATTCATTTATTAAGGCAGAACATTTTTGGTCGAGAATAATCCAAGAAACTCCAGGAACATTTTTGGTCGAGAATAATCCAAGAAACTCCAGGAACATTTTTGGTTCAGAATAATCCAGGAAACTCCAGGAACATTTTTGGTCGAGAATAATCCAAGAAACTCCAGGAACATTTTTGGTTCAGAATAATCCAAGAAACTCCAGGAACATTTTGGTTCAGAATAATCCAGGAAACTCCAGGAACATTTTTGGTCGAGCATAATCCAAGAAACTCCAGAAACATTTTTGGTTCAGAATAATCCAGGAAACTCCAGAAACATTTTGGTTCAGAATAATCCAAGAAACTCCAGGAACATTTTGGTTCAGAATAATCCAGGAAACTCCAGGAACATTTTTGGTCGAGCATAATCCAAGAAACTCCAGAAACATTTTTGGTTCAGAATAATCCAAGAAACTCCAGAAACATTTTTGGTTCAGAATAATCCAAGAAACTCCAGAAACATTTTGGTTCAGAATAATCCAGGAAACTCCAGGAACATTTTGGTTCAGAATAATCCAGGAAACTCCAGGAACATTTTTGGTCGAGCATAATCCAAGAAACTCCAGAAACATTTTTGGTTCAGAATAATCCAAGAAACTCCAGAAACATTTTGGTTCAGAATAATCCAGGAAACTCCAGGAACATTTTTGGTTCAGAATAATCCAAGAAACTCCAGGAACATTTTTGGTCGAGCATAATCCAAGAAACTCCAGGAACATTTTTGGTCGAGAATAATCCAAGAAACTTCAGGAACATTTTTGGTTCAGAATAATCCAGGAAACTCCAGGAACATTTTTGGTTCAGAATAATCCAGGAAACTCCAGGAACATTTTTGGTTCAGAATAATCCAAGAAACTCCAGGAACATTTTTGGTTCAGAATAATCCAAGAAACTCCAGGAACATTTTTGGTTCAGAATAATCCAGGAAACTCTGGAAACATTTTTTGTTCAGAATAATCCAGGAAACTCTGGAAACATTTTCTTAAAGAGAAACCACCCCCAAATACATCTCCAGGTCTATGTACCCCATGTCCAAAGTGTCTTGCGTGACAATACTCAACCCAGTCTGTGAGGTTGCATGAAGTGCAGTGATGGGTATACAGTTACTGGGAGTATACACAGTGCAGTGGTGGGGTTATACAGACACTGCCTTTATACACAGTGCAGTGGTGGGGTTATACAGACACTGCCTTTATACACAGTGCAGTGGTGGGGTTATACAGACACTGCCTTTATACACAGTGCAGTGGTGGGGTTATACAGACACTGCCTTTATACACAGTGCAGTGGTGGGGTTATACAGAGACTGCCTTTATACACAGTGCAGTGGTGGGGTTATACAGAGACTGCCTTTATACACAGTGCAGTGGTGGGGTTATACAGAGACTGCCTTTATACGCAGTGCAGTGGTGGGGTTATACAGACACTGCCTTTATACACAGTGCAGTGGTGGGGTTATACAGAGACTGCCTTTATACAGAGTGCAGTGGGGGGTTATACAGAGACTGCCTTTATACGCAGTGCAGTGGTGGGGTTATACAGACACTGCCTTTATACACAGTGCAGTGGTGGGGTTATACAGAGACTGCCTTTATACACAGTGCAGTGGTGGGGTTATACAGAGACTGCCTTTATACACAGTGCAGTGGTGGGGTTATACAGAGACTGCCTTTATACGCAGTGCAGTGGTGGGGTTATACAGACACTGCCTTTATACACAGTGCAGTGGTGGGGTTATACAGACACTGCCTTTATACACAGTGCAGTGGTGGGGTTATACAGAGACTGCCTTTATACACAGTGCAGTGGTGGGGTTATACAGAGACTGCCTTTATACACAGTGCAGTGGTGGGGTTATACAGAGACTGCCTTTATACACAGTGCAGTGGTGGGGTAATACAGAGACTGCCTTATACACAGTGCAGTGGTGGGGTTATACAGAGACTGCCTTTATACACAGTGCAGTGGTGGGGTTATACAGAGACTGCCTTTATACACAGTGCAGTGGTGGGGTTATACAGAGACTGCCTTTATACACAGTGCAGTGGTGGGGTTATACAGACACTGCCTTTATACACAGTGCAGTGGTGGGGTTATACAGAGACTGCCTTTATACACAGTGCAGTGGTGGGGTTATACAGAGACTGCCTTTATACACAGTGCAGTGGTGGGGTTATACAGACACTGCCTTTATACACAGTGCAGTGGTGGGGTTATACAGAGACTGCCTTATACACAGTGCAGTGGTGGGGTTATACAGAGACTACCTTTATACACAGTGCAGTGGTGGGGTTATACAGAGACTACCTTTATACACAGTGCAGTGGTGGGGTTATACAGAGACTGCCTTTATACACAGTGCAGTGGTGGGGTTATACAGAGACTGCCTTTATACACAGTGCAGTGGTGGGGTTATACAGTTGCTGACCATATGGATATTGCTCCATTGAGTCGGTAAAGTCTGTGACTGTTGGCTTCGTCCTATGGGAATCGCACAGACTGTATAAATAGCTGCGGAGAGTTAATCGCGCTGCGGGTATTCCGCACATTGTTACAGACATTTTATTTGGCGCTGAGGTCTTTTTATATGGAACGAGGAAGTTTTGTATTTGGTTATTGCCAATATCAACATTCTGAGGACACGTTATATGGTTCCATAAGCCGCAAACCCTGACTGTGTAAACTTCATGCACCGCAGCGCTAGTTATGGTTTAGATCACCCTATAATCTGAGGAAGCGATAAGGGTCGCACAGAAATAGACCGTCTCCACGAGATGTGAGCTTTAAAATATCACACGGGCCTAATGTGGACATTATGACCAGTCACCACCAACCCAGCCATGGATTTTCTGGACAGTAAGGGGATGAGGACTCCAGATAATAATAATCTCCAATCGGTGGACATCGAATCACTGGGGGGCTGGCTGGGAGGTTGTTCATAGAGGAAGAGTCATCCAGACCAACCATTACTGGTCTGGCCTAGTAGGAACCAACTCATCACAGAAGAGTCCTGGAATGGGAGAACCAGCTAGCAGAAGGAATCCAAACCAAGGAATCTGATCCACTCATAGGTGATCCAGCCACCAGTGATCCAGCCACCAGTGATCCAGCCATTAGTCATACTAATAATAGTAAGAATTTTACCCTTATTTCTCTTTCACAACTTCCTCTCAAGTTACCTTACTCCCCCCCAAAACCAAATTGCCCAGAAATAGCGGCCGGCCCCACGTGGCTAAGCTAGCGTTACCACACGCTGCTTTCTTTTATGGCAAATAGCAAGGCCGAGAGGATCTGCAAACTAGGAGGCACCTGTGGCACCTGTGTTTAGCCCCACAAACCACCACCCAGACCCTGTAACCTACAGACCCTCCCCCAACTATCGCCTCTCCACGTGCCAGGGCCGCATATTTCACCACAGATCAATCTAACCATGTTCGTTATAAACACAATCCCCCGGTTCTGGCTGCAAAAACCACCAACCGGCGTCATGTAACATGGCAAACTATACTATTGGCCATATTGAACTAAACCATGTCAATCTTTAATACCATACCCCGGCTCTGGCCGCAAAACCACCAGACGTGGTCACGGTAAATCACTCCCCCAGCTTTGGCCGAAAATTAAAACCACCAGCTGGCTTCATGTAACATGGTAACATTATATTCTTGCCAATAACTCAACTAAACCATGTCTTTAATCAAAAACAATCCCCCGACTTTGGCTGCAAAACCACTAGCCGAAGTAATGTCAATACAATCCCCCAGCTTTGGGCGCAAAAACCATCAGCTGGTTTCATGTAACATGGTGAAATTATCTGACTGTACCTCAACTAACCATGCCCATATCTAAAACAATCCACCGGCTTTGGCCGCAAAACCACCAACCGGCTTCCTGCAACATGGTATGACTCCATATGGGAACCCACGGGCGGTCTTGAATGACGGGCGGAATCACCACTTCACTTGCCCCTATCCATGGTCCAACTGATTTCTGCTGACGACGTGACCTTTTCAACTTAGTAGTCAGGCAGTAACCTAAAAACAGGGTGGGAAAAAGAAAAAAGGGGTAGCGCTGTATTTAACTTGGCTCTGGGAACTGAAACCATATTGCCTCTAGAGGGAGCCAGAATGTAATGGATTAAAAAGACTGTAATGGATTTATGGACTACATCCCCCAGAAACCCCTGGGTGGAGAGGAAGGAAGCGAGCGCACTGGCGCCAGGAAGTGAAGGGCCTCGTGTGCAGGAGAACGAGAGAGGCAGTGAACAGAGACAGTCGCATGTGAGACACCTTCCGGGATCTGAGCAAGTTGGAGCGCGGAGAGTCGGCGGCATCCATTGCTGGAGTGATCGGGGAAAGTGCACATCGATCTGGAGTGTATCCCGCTGAGCTGTTCCGGTGGCAAATGTGTTCGAGAAGGACCTCATGTAAGGAGGCCACGGACGGAGCGGAGTGCTGGCGGCGTTCGTGTTCTGGCTGAGGAGATTTGGTTCGGGAGCGTGGTTTCGACAGCATCGGGCTTCAGGCGGCAGAGAAGGACTTTCGACAGAGTTCACCGGTCCTGGACAAGCTGTTTCACTGGTTGGGTGAGATGCCTTGGGCCTGTGGTTTTGATAACAGTGTGCACTTATTTGATTGCTTCAAATTTCAGGGCCCGACGTTGACTAGTCAAAGATATTCGTCCATCCACTGGCCAGTGGGCTTAGTACCCGGGTACCCTAGTGTGACGGAACCGTTCTCTTCCGTCTGTCCTGGCTCTCCAGACACCCCTTCGTTGCAGTCAGCCCGGCTACTGGGAGCGCTGTCCTCAGTGCCTCGAGCAGCTTGAACCGCCTGCTTCTGATTCTCTGCCCTGGAGCCCTTAGGAGGGCCGCTCTGTGCCTTCTGGGGGTGATAGTGGGTACCCTGAATGAGACACCAGATGAGCTGTATGTTCCCACAGGATTACAAGATAAAAGGAACGGTATCTGTAAAATAAATTACAACACCAATAGTGCAGATAGCAGAAAAAATGTTAGCATTCAAGCCCCTGCTTAAATAGAACTCACAAGATGTGAATGAATATTGGGCATGTAACAAGTCTTTAAATGTTACCCCTCCTGGTCTGAATGGAAGATATGCAGTCTCCTGGGCTTAGTCAGCAAGAGTTGGCACCATGGACTCCTTCCAGAAAACGCACCGCCAGGGGCATCCAAAATTAGAGAAACTCTAATTGAATGAAGGTTCTTGCAGGTTCTTGGTAAATTGGAATTTATTGTAATAACAAAATAAAATACATTCCAACGCGTCTCATCTCTAAAAACAGAGACTTCATCAGGGAAATATGTATGTAGAAACAAAAAAACAAGTCACACTTTTTAAAAATATACAGCATTTAAGACCCGCCTATAGTCAACAGGTAAATCATAAGCAGCTGGAATCAGAGTAGGGGAGGCGGTACGGCGTGCGCCTCATCCTGTTGCCAGCGCTTCTGCTGGAGGGGTTGATGCTGGGGACGTGTCTCTGGGCGTGAGAATGGTGTCCTCCATTCTTTGTGGGGTCATTAGTTGCTGGGCCGGCAGCCCGTGGAGATCCTTGCTCGGGTCGTCTTGGTGCAACTTGGGGAGTGGGCAGAGGCCAGCGGCGCTCTGCCCTGTCGCCAGCGCTTCAGCTGGGAGGAGAGACACTGACGAAGTGTCTTCTGGCGGGAGGATGGCGTCCTCCATCTCCGGTGGGGTCAAGGGCTGCGGGAAAACCAGCCCGGGGGGATCCTCTCCTGGATCTGTTGTGACCATTTGGAAAGGTGGGCAGAGGGCATCGGCGCTCTGCCCCGTCGCCAGTGCTTCAGCTGGGGGGTAGACACTGACACAGTGTCGTCTTGCGGGAGAATAGTTTCCTCCATCTCCGGGTCTGGGCAGAGGCCAGCGGCACTCTGCCCTGTTGCCAGCGCTTCCTCCTCTGCTGTGGTCATGAGGGGGAACCAAGGGAGCGCCTCGAGCTCCAATTCTTCAGTGCCACTTTGACTGCCCGCTTCTTCCAACGGACAGTCCCAGGTAATGGGGCTCAGGCCTAGCTATGGAACGTCGTCGAACAGCCTTTTGTAGGCCTTTTCGAGCTCCCATTCCTGCACAACCAGGAACTCCAGCTCCTCTGTATCACAGTCATCGTCAAGGTCTTCCAGTTCCTCATATCGGAGTTCCAGGAGTTGTTCCCGCCGCCACTCAGCGTCGTCCCCAAAACCGGGGTCTTTGCCCATCCTTGTATACAGCAGCCCTGTGCCGCCGTAGTCAAAGCCTTCTGTTGGGCCGCTGTCTGCTGTGCTCGGCATTAGTTGGGCTGTAAACCACTGGAAGGCTCTGTAGCTGGTGTCCAGTATAATTTCGCTCTGGAACAGTTCGCTTAACTCTTTCAGCCATTCCTCTCGGGGCTGTTCTCCCAAAAAGGGCACCCGTAAGTACCACTGGTGCTCGTACTTCTCCGTATAAGTGGGCGGGAACAACTCCTGGAACTCCGGTATGAGGAACTGGAAGACCTTGACGATGACCGTGATACAGAGGAGCTGGAGTTCCTGGTTGTGCAGGAATGGGAGCTCGAAAAGACCGACAAAAGGCTGTTCGGCTTCTTCAGGGCAGTCCTCCTCCTGTTGGATGGCCTCGTTCCACATCTCCTGGCGGACAAAATCTTTCCACCAGTGCTTGCCCTGCCAGGCACCAGGTTCATCCGCCTGGGCCTGGGCCATCGCCCTCCTTACTCTTTGCTGGAACCGGTCTCTTATGGACGGGCTTTCTATCCAACTGGCCTGTATCTCCGCCATCCGCAGTTCATGCTGGCGCTCCTTTTCTCGCTCCTCTTGTTGTTTGATGTCCCTAATGGCCTGTTGTATGGCGGCTTCTGACGGGGTGGCACCGTACATAGCTATCCTCTCTCCGACTTTCTTTTGGAAGGGGTCTTGTGTGGCCGGGGTCCCTGTGCCCCCGTTCCGTTGATCCATTGCGACCAGTTCTCCTACCAGGGTGTCTTTAGTTTTTGAGCCAGCGGCCCCTCCTCGATTCTCCAATATGTCTCTCAGCGTGTTCCTCTTGTAGTTGGCATAGCTGGCCATTCTGCATTTCTTCTGGCGTTGGAGAGCTTATCCCACCTCTTGCCACCAGTGTGACGGAACCGTTCTCTTCCGTCTATCCTGGCTCTCCAGACACCCCTTCGTGCGGTCAGCCCGGCTACTGGGAGCGCTGTCCTCAGCACCTCAAGCAGCTTGACCCACCTGCTTCTGATTCTCTGCCCTGGATCCCTTAGGAATTTCCAGAGGGCCGCTCTGTGCCTTCCGGGGGTGATAGTGGGTACCCTGAATGAGACACCAGACGAGCTGTATGTTCCCACAGGATTCTCTGACTTTTAATGAACAAAAACGCCACCATTTATGCTGAAATCCAAAAGCCATAATTTGCATTAATGACGCACCTCGTCCTACCAATATGCTAATTACATTATGTCAGATAGGTATTTACAATAAACATTCTTTACATTCTTTAGCCTTTAGCTCACACAACATTTGCATAACCTATTGTTCGAACACATCAGATTAAAGACAAACACTATCACAGATTTCTTGAATTAAACATGCAGCCAGATAAGGGGAAAAGCCCTGTTGCATAAATTACACAGCAGTAAAGCTTGTTTACTGGCTATACAGAAACACATTTACCTACAGGAATAGAAGTATATTTAAAACTAAAGCTACGCCATTTTACACTAAACTAATTTAAACTAAAACCAAACACTGTAAAATATATTTAAAATCACATGATACAATTGAACATAAAGTCTCTTGGGGTTTGAAGCATGGAGCGTCATGTCAGCTCCATGACACCTTGGACATAACTAACGAGCATTATTGAGTGGGACTTTGAACCAAAGAACTGAGTACCTTATTAACCGTTTATTCGCCATATATATATATATGCAGTATATCCACGTTGCGTATTACCATCATTCATTTCCTAGCCTGACTGATTTCATGCTTAAAATATATGTATCCTTATTGCCGTTTATTGCTTCAGTAAAGTATAACTTGGAAAAATCCAGGTGTGCTGGTGTACAGAGAATTGTTAGTGCGGTGAGACCAATCCTGGGGTTATTCAGCGGCTCCTCCAGGGGTGACGCTACAAAGGTTAGAACTGATCTTGTGCCACGTGCACTCCCTTTTTACTACCAACTAACCCTTCCCCTTTCTGTTATCTGCCCTGAGACCCAATCCCAGCGATAAACCAGGAACAAAGGGAACTCCTCCCAACTTTCTACTTTTTGTATCAAATGGGGAAAATTCTTAAACTTCGTTGTTTCATTTCCGTCATTCCTCAGTACTAATCCAGCCATTTTGATCTAGTCATAGGTAATCCAGCCATCAGTGATCCAGCCATTAGTCATGCTAATAGTAATCCAAACATTAATGATTCAACCACTGGGAAACCTGACAACTAGAGACCACATGATGGGCGTGTGGTACATCATTGCAGGAATGTGGTCAGTAGGAACCAGCTGGTGGAATCCATTTAGTAGAGGTCCATCCGGGCAAGACAGACTCCAGACAGGAAGAGTTTGGCCAGTGATAATCCAGACAGGCAGGGACTTGGTGAATTGGTATCCAGTTGTAGAAGCACCACCAAGCAGATACGATGAGGTGGAATGGTTTGTTGCAATCGGAAGGTGAACCACATGGTGGATCTTGAAAGTGTGAGAAAAACGAACGTAGATAGCTACAGTCCCAGCGAGGGCTTCTCTGGAAAAGTGCCCTGTCCCGGTGTATTCAGGATCAGGTTTTCATAGGATTAAAGTACAGGATATATTGGTAGATAACCAGTAGAAGTGGTAGAGGCCAAAATAGTAATTGAATTTAAGCAAGCATGGGATAGGCATAAGGCTATCCTAAACAAAAGATAAATCCAGGTAAAGTATCCATGTAATTGGGCGACTAGATGGGCCGAAAGGTTCTTATCTGCCGACATTTTTCTATGTTTCTATAACCAGACAGATTGACGAACAGAAAACACTGGACTAACAGAAAGGTGACAGTCTGAGTTTATAGGAGCCAAAGCCAAGTATGCTCGGGACTGTCAAAAAAGGCTGACAGACGATTGTCCCCACTGGACACAGGGATTAGACCAGGACAAGGAATCAGGTGGTGGAAGTGTCACAGAGAAGAGCAATAAATGGACAGAAACACAACATGTATATTGATTAAACTCAGTCGTTCTTCTGTAAATCCGCCCTATCGTCTTGGATGTATCTTGCATAACAGCAGAGGTGAGTTTCAGCTGGTTTTTGTTTTCAGTTTGTTCGTTGGACTGCAGATAGAACATAGTGGATAAATGGACAGAGGAGGTGTGAGATTTACAGGAGGCCATTCTATACACAATTTGTATTACTGACAGGGTCCTAATCGCAGTAAGACTAGTACCCGCTCCTGGTGGCATCATACTTCCTGTTGTTGCCCTTTTACTCAAAGAGTCAAGTTCTGTATCCTGTGCTCTGCTACCAGCTGTGTTCTCCAAACCTTCCCGTGTTCCCCAAACCTTCCCGTGTTCCCCAGCCTTCACGTGTTTCCCATCCTTCCCGGGTTCCCCAGGCTTCCCATGTTCCCCAGCCTTCCGTGTTCCCCAGCCTTCACGTGTTTCCCATCCTTCCCGGGTTCCCCAGGCTTCCCATGTTCCCCAGCCTTCTCGTGTTCCCCAGCCTTCCCATGTTCCCCTAGCCTTCCCATGTTCCCCTATCCTTCCCGTGTTCCCCTATCCTTCAGCCTGCTCCTCTGCATCCATTGTGTCTCCAGATTCACGCTGAGGTCAGTTTATAACTTCGTTGCCACCACCCTCTGTCTGGTCAGCCCTCTCCGTGTCTTGTCCCTCAGTCTCAGCCTGCTGGTTCTCCTTTGTCCCACAACCCACTGCCCTCCACCCATCCCTGTGTATGCTCCATTTGCATCTTGGGTTCATACTCCTGCCTAGCCAGTACCCACCCGGGACTAACCTTGACAATTGCATACCTCGGTCTGGTACTATGGGTATTGAGTATGCCGTGGAGAGAGAATGTCTTGTTCTGGATGGAGACCTCCACAAGTGTGAAATGGGCAAGTTTCCTAGAATGACCCACAATGACCATGATAGGGTTGAAGCCACTTTAAGGGGGAAAGTCCACTGTATAGTCAACGGCAACATTGAACCTACAGAACGATCGCACTGCTTTCATGGAAAGTCATGTGGTACATCGTATTTTCCATTTCAATTGTGCTCATTCTGGCACGAAACCAATGGTGACCAGTGGAAACTCACTTTGACTTGTTTAAGTGTCATTCTTGCTCTAGTTGTTGCCCTGTCACGGTCCTAATTACCTGAGAGTGTGTTTTTTAAGTGTTACAGGTCTATTCACTAAAGGTGAAACTCAGGAAAATGACTGGAGAAGTGAAAATTCTAGGTCAAAATATTCTCCCATTTATCTCACTTTCAAATTCGGCTTTTTGGTCTAGATTGTTCTCTTCTCATGCCAGTTCTCCTGAGTTTCACCTTTTAGTGAATAGACCTGTTAATCTTTGTAGAAACTGGAAGAAGGGGCGTTTTGAGGGCAAAGGTTGGCATTTATAGGGGCAGTGAATTTTGTGATGCATTAATTGGTGTTTTCTTCCCTCCCTTTGCAGGTGCTGGTGGTGGTTTGCAGTGTTGGACTTCATGTTTTGCTTCAGGCTGTAGGTCCATCGTGGTGGGGGGCTGGTTAGCCGGATCCTGGTAGGCCATGGTGGATTACCATTGTTTGACGGCTCTCCTTGGCTCTTACCAATCATCTGGCTCAGGGAGTGAGGATTGAGTGACTCTCAATCCAGGTTGGCTCTAGGTACTTCGATTGCATGGCAGAGGCGAAAAGGGGGATTGGGGATCGATTTTCCAGTTGTGATCTTTAGGACAGTGGACAGGTAGTTCTTCTGACCATTGTGGGTTGATCAGGGTCTATGTGGGTCCTCTGGATGAATTTCCCTGCTTGTTATAATGTGTAGAACAAAGTGTGACCTGGGTTGGGTTGGATGGAAAGTGGCTTCCTCCCGTCTCCCCCGTTTATCGGGTCATAGAGATCTCACCAGCCTTAGTTAACATTTTACAGTTAAAAATAATGATTCCCAGTTGGAATGGGTGTCAGGATTAGGCGGTGATGGGAACCAATGTGCAAGGTATACCAACTCGGCTCATCTACTATGTGGAGTGTTAGGTATAAATATACAACCTTATCCACAATAGTGCATGGGTGATAGGTAAAATCAGGTGCGTAGTGATGTCCAGAGACGGTTTCAGGATATAGGCAAGCAGCGAAGTCGATAATATTAGCCGGGGTCAAAAGGGTTAATTCAGACAGCATAAACGGTAATTCAGGCAGAAGGTCGTAGGATGAAGGCAGTCAGCAGAATCATTAGACCTAAGCAAGGTTCGGTACACGGCAATGTAAAGCAGGCTTCAGTAGGTCAGACACGCTGTAACACATGAGAGACTAGACGAACTAGCAATGAACTCACCAATCAGCCGGCTTCTTATAGAGGGGTCTCAGGTTCTAGCTGATTGGTGGGCGGGATGACGTCAGACGTATGGAGCGGCGCCGCGCGCATGCGCGGATCACTTTCGTTCCGGGATGTGGCTGGGGAAGGAGCCTGGGCGCCGTTTGGAAGCTCGCCGGCGGCCATCTTGGGTCCACGCGGCGGCGCGACAGGTGGGTAGTCCTCACAGTGCCCCCCAACAAGGCGACCACTCCGGGGGCGCTTGGGATGAACAATGTGAAATCGCCGGACAAGAGCAGGCGCGCTAACCTCAGCGGCCGGGATTCAAGAGTTCTCTTCGGGCCCATAGCCGGTCCATCGAACCAGGTACTCAAGACGACGGCGATAGAAACGGGAATCCAGGATCCTCTGAACCTCGTACTCATCATCCCCGATGGCCAGCAGAGGACCAGGATGATGCGGTGTGCGGTCGGTGAAAGGATCCCAAGGGGACAGACGCAGTAGAGAGACGGGGAACACTGGATGTACGTCGAGTTCCTGAGGAAATCGAAGTCGGACCGCTGTAGGGGATACCACTTTGGATATAACGAAGGGTCCCAGGAAGCGAGGTCCCAACTTCAGAGACGGGCAACGTAGTCTGACGTGTTTAGAAGACAACCATACTGAATCGCCCACTACGTAGTGTGGTGCTTGATCTCGGTGTCGGTCTGCGAATCGTTTGTAGGATCGTTGAGCTGATAGTAAGGAAGCCTTGACCTTTCTGTACCCTCCAATGATCTGTGCCATACGTTGGTTCAACGAAGGAATATTGCTAGGGATCGGTGATCCTGGTAACATCGTAGGGTGTTGACCATAATTCACATGAAATGGTGACTGACCAGTAGAACGATGAACTTGGTTATTGTACGCGAACTCAGCAGTGGGTAATAAATCGTACCAGTCATCTTGCAGATGGGAGACGAAGCATCTCAAGTATTGTTCTAGTGTACCGTTCGTTCTCTCTGTTTGGCCAATGGTCTGTGGGTGATACGCGGTAGATAGGTTCTGTTGGATATGTAGATTTTTACAGAAGGCTTTCCAAAACTTCGAGGTGAATTGAGTTCCTCTGTCAGAGATGATGGTGGTCGGTAGCCCGTGCAGGCGGAAGATTTCTCTGACGAATAAGGATGCCCTCTTAGCAGCGGTAGGTATGCCTTTATGAGGAATGAAATGAGCCATCTTTGAAAAGCGATCTACTACCACCATTATGGTATTGTAACCGGCAGATGTAGGTAGTTCTACGATGAAGTCCATGGATCTATCCACCCAAGGAGCTTGTGGTACAGGCAACGGTTGTAATAGTCCTTGGGGACGTCTACGAGGGACTTTTACATGAATACACATCGGACAATTAGTTACATAGGACTTTATGTCCTTGGCCATTCGTGGCCACCAGAAGGAACGGCTAATCAGGTCGGTGGTCTTACAAATTCCTCCGTGGCCACCCAGGAGAGAGTCATGACAGTACTGGAGTACGGACAGGAGTGCGGCAGCGGGTACATATATCTTTTGCTTGTGTAGCAGAAATCCATCTTGTTGACGCAAGGATAGTGACGGGTCCTTCTGTTCCAGATTGTTTTTGTGTTGTTTAATTGTATCCCATAGAGGCAGCCTAGTGATCGCGAAATACGTTCTGGGTAGTATAAGATCATTATTGACCTCAGGAGGATCTTCTTGCACTCGAGACAAGGCATCGGCCTTCCCGTTCTTGCTACCAGGTCGGTAAGTGATGATCATATTAAATCGACTAAAGAATAGTGCCCATCTGGCTTGTCTCGGATTCAACCTGCGTGCTTGTTGTAGATATTCGAGGTTTCTGTGATCTGTAAGGATGATTACGGGATGGTGTGCCCCTTCGAGCAGATGACCCCACTCTTCTAGCGAAAGCTTAATAGCGAGCAGTTCTCTCTCACCTATGTCGTAATTCCTTTCTGCCAGGGTGAGAGTTTTTGAAAAGAAGGATACCGGACGTAGGAGGTCATCTTTCTTACTCCTTTGGGATAAAATCGACCCGACGGCAAAAGCTGAGGCATCCACTTCTAGAGTGTATGGTAATGTAGGGTCGGGTATTGCCAAGACAGGTGCTGTATTTATGGTTTCTTTTAGTTGGTGGAATGCTTTCTGGGCTTCTTCGGACCATTGGAACGGAGTTTGTATCTTGGTCAAGTTGGTTAATGGTCGGGCTATGGCAGAGAAGTTTTTTACGAATTTTCTGTAGAAATTGCAGAATCCGATGAAACATTGAACCCCTTTTTTGTTAGCTGGTGCGGGCCATGTGGTGACTGCCTTCACTTTAGCCGGATCCATCTGTATATATCCCGGAGTGATAATGAATCCGAGGAATTCTATACTTCTTGTATGGAAGAGGCATTTTTCTAGTTTGGCGTATAAATGATGTTTCAACAACCTTAATAGTACGGTCCGGACGTGGGTCTCATGGGACTCGGCTGTGTTTGAATAGATCAATATGTCATCCAGGTATATTATTACAAATTGGTCTAATATATCTCTAAAAATATCATTGAGGAACCTTTGGAAGGTGGCGGGGGCATTGCATAGGCCGTACGGCATTACCAGGTATTCGTAATGGCCGTACCTGGACCGGAAGGTGGTTTTCCACTCATCCCCGTCACGTATCCTGACTAGGTTATATGCACCCCTTAGATCGAGTTTAGTGAATATCGTAGAAGTTCTTAATCTGTCCATTAATTCGGTTATCAAAGGTAGGGGGTATTTGTTTTTGATGTGGTGATAGAATTGAGGGCGCGGTAATCCACACAAGGCCTGAGTCCCCCATCTTTCTTCCCTACAAAGAATATAGGGGCACCCGCAGGTGAGGTGGAAGGTCGAATAAATCCTTTTTGCAAATTTTCTTCTACGTATTCCTTCAGGGTCTTTAGCTTGGGTTCTGATAGCGGGTATATCCGTCCATGAGGGATAGGGGCCCCAGGTAACAAATCTATAGGACAGTCGTAGGTTCTGGAGGGTGGTAACGTATCTGCTCCTTTTTTCTCGAATACTTTATGAAGGTCTTGATAGATTTTGGGAATTTCGGTACACACTGCTACCGTGTGTATTTGCAGAACAGTAGCGCTCAGGGTGGTTATTGGTTCTTCTTGGTCGAAGGTTATGGTGCTGTTGATCCAGTTTATAATCGGATTATTCTTTCTCAGCCAATTCAGGCCAAGGACGGCTGGGAATACTGGTGATGAGACAATGTCAAAGACAATGGTGTCGTTGTGGCTTTCGCCAATACGAGCGGGCAACGGTATAGTCTCTTTCGTGATTGGCCCAGACAACGGTGAGCTACCATCCACGAGTTGTATGGGATAAGGTTGTTTCTTGTACACGGTGGGAATCCCCAAGGATTGGGCCATGTTACAATCCATGAAGCAGCCGCTTGCTCCTGAGTCAAGCATGGCGTTGATGCTCATGGCACGGTTGTTCCACTGTAAAGACAAAGGTACACTCATATGGGTAGACATGGCATTGCATACGTGTCACGGATGGGCCGGTACTGGGGCGCCTGGCAGCAGATTCCTCGCTGCTCGCTGGCCAGGCGCCGAATGATAACGCTACCGGGCGCGCTCACGTGGGACGCCGGGGGGCGGAGCCTGGCGTTGTGACGCGGAACCACCGGGTTTAAAACCCGGCTTCACTAGTTCGCCGGTGCCCTGACGTGGTGTTTCACTTCCCGCAGAGCTCTTGTGTTTTTGGCTTAATATCTGTGTCTGACCTTGCTTCTGGAAATAACCATTCTGTGTATGACTCCTGGCATTGGCAAACGAACCACTCTGTGTATGACCCCTGGCATTGGCAAACGAACCATTCTGTGTATGACCCCTGGCATTGGCAAACGAACCATTCTGTGTATGACTCCTGGCATTGGCAAACGAACCACTCTGTGTATGACCCCTGGCATTGGCAAACGAACCATTCTGTGTATGACCCCTGGCATTGGCAAACCAACCATTCTGTGTATGACTCCTGGCATTGGCAAACGAACCATTCTGTGTATGACCCCTGGCATTGGCAAACGAACCATTCTGTGTATGACCCCTGGCATTGGCAAACGAACCACTCTGTGTATGACTCCTGGCATTTGCAAACGAACCGTTCTGTGTATAACCCCTGGTATTGGCATTTCCTCTGCTCTTGGTTCTGCCCTTAACGTTGGTACCGAGGTCAGTCTATGTGGCACCCTAAGCACACATCAGATTACCTCTGTTATAACTAAGGTCCTAGGGAGAACATATACTCTAGTCTGTACCTCTGTCTGGTGTTTCCCTTTGTTTATCTATTGCCTGATTAATTATCTATCTAGCTTTACCGACCATTCAAGGATCGGAAGGGTAGAGAGCGGTCTACGAAAAAGGACCACTATCTTGGCAGTCAGAGGGATTCGTGACAATACTCTATTCTATACCTCTGTCTGGTGTTATCACTTGTTTATCTATTGTCTGGTTAATCGTCTATCTAGTTTTGCCGACCATTCAAGGATCGGAAGTGTAGAGAGCGGTCTACGTAAAGGGACCACTATTTTGTTAGTCAGAGGGATCCGTGACATTACGTCAGGGCCAATGGATCCCGCAGACCTCTCTAACCAGTTGGCACGTATCGCAGCCAGACAAGAGGAACAGGACCATAGGATGGACCAGATTTCTCTCGCTCTGCAAACCCTGTTAAATCGCTCCAATACAGGTACCACAAACCCTCCAGATCCAGTATTACCTAGGGTCAGTCCGGTCTCCCCTGAAGGACATAGGCTTAGTATGAAGGCACCTCTACGCTATGATGGTACACCAAGCCTATGCCGGGTTTTCTGACTCAGCTTGAGATCTTGTTTGAGAACAACCCAGGGTCTTGTATGTCTGATAAAGCCAAAGTAGGATATCTGATTAATCATTTAACAGAAAAAGCTTTATTGTGGGCTACGCCGTTGTGGGAAAACAAGAAACCCATCATCTATGATTATGAGGGTTTTACCTCCGAGTTGAAACGTACCTTTGATCCCTCTAGAAGGGCTACCAATGCGGGTAGATCCTTGTTTCACATTAAACAAGGTAATAAGAGGGTCGCCGAATATGCCATAGAGTTTAAGACTTTGACTTCAGAGGTACTTTGGCCGAACGACGTTTTAACCTTAGCCTTTACCGAAGGTTTGAACGAGGCTTTTATGTTTGAGCTGGCTCCCTTAAAATTACCAGAGAATCTGGACCACCTGATAGATTTTTGTATAGCCATGGACGATCAAATTAGGGAAAGGAGACATCCCAGAGACAGACCCAGAAGGGTCTTGCCTCCTTTACCCTCATTACCCAGACACACCAGTACCTCTGGTAACCCTGAACACGCAAAAACCGATTTGCCAGTCGTTGAACCTATGCAAATAGGAAAAACAGGTATTTCGGAAGCTGAAAGAGCTCACAGAAGAGAAAAGGGGCTCTGCTTTTATTGTGCAGGGGCTGATCATTTCCGCCTTCAATGTCCTCAGAGACCCAGGGCCAACAGGGGGGAGAGTGGCAAATCGGGTCAAAGAACAGCCAATACCCAGGTTATCGGTTCTCTTTATGCCTCCTTTGTGGATAGTGAAAAAAAAAATCCAGGATTCTGTTACCGATCTCCCTAACCTGGGAGGGGGTTCACCTCAAGACTGAGGCGTTCTTAGACTCTGGGGCCTCAGGTAATTTCATGGATAAATATTTTGCTGCCAAACACCTTCTACCCCTGGTTCTCAAGGAAAAACCTCTAATGGTTGAGGCCATAGATGGTAAACCTCTGTCATGTCCACATATCACTCACGACACTGTCGATGTATGTATGAAAACAGGAGTTTTGCACCATGAAACCATAAGATTTCAAATTATTGAATCTCCCTCATGTCCTGTCGTTCTTGGGTTTCCATGGTTAACAGAGCACAACCCGGTTATTGATTGGGTCCAGAGAGACATAAAATGTTGGGGTCCTAATTGTCAGTCTAATTGCCTAGGCAGGGTCAATGTGATTGGTAGCCTCAATGTTGCCACAGCCCCTCCTTTGTCCACAGAGGTCCCTGAATGTTATCTGGCATTAAAGGAGGTGTTCTCTAAGGCCAGGACTGAGGTCCTACCACCACATCGTCCATATGACTGTGCCATTGATTTACTCCCCGGTACGATGCCTCCTAGAGGACATGTATACCCTTTGTCACAAAAAGAAAACGACATTATGGAAGAATACATAAGGGAGAATCTAGAGCGAGGATTCATTAGACGGTCCTCCTCTCCAGCAGGAGCAGGTTTCTTTTTTGTCTCCAAAAAAGAGGGAGATCTGCGACCTTGCATCGATTATAGAGGGTTGAATAGGATAACTATAAGAAATGTATATCCCATACCTCTCATAACGGAATTGTTCGACCGATTAAAAGGGGCCCGTATTTATACTAAGCTCGATTTACGCGGAGCTTACAACCTGGTTAGGGTTAAAAAGGGAGATGAATGGAAAACGGCTTTTAATACACGTAGCGGGCATTATGAATACCTGGTGATGCCCTTTGGTTTGTGTAACGCGCCAGCCGTTTTTCAGGACCTCATAAATGACACCCTAAGGGATTTTCTACAAGAATTCGTCATAGTATATCTGGATGACATCCTGATATACTCTCCCGATGCGGACACTCATCACGCCCACGTGAAACAAGTATTGGAAAAACTATTAAAGGCTGGATTGTACTGTAAACTAGAAAAATGTCTATTCGACATAGTAACAGTACATTTCCTTGGTTATATAATTACCCCTGAGGGTTTTCAAATGGACCCTAAAAAACTTTCAGCTATTCTTGACTGGCCTCTACCCCAAGGGCTTAAAGCCATACAGAGGTTTCTGGGGTTTACGAACTATTATCGAAGATTCATTAAAGACTTTTCGGCCTTGATTGCTCCCCTCACGGCTATGACAAGGAAAGGGGTGGGAAATCAGAAATGGACACCTCAAGCCACTCAAGCCTTTGAGGCACTTAAGCAAGCATTCACTACTGCCCCTGTTCTCCGACATCCAGATCCGGCTCTGCCTTTCCAAGTAGAAGTTGACGCCTCCGAACTAGGTCTTGGCGCAGTCTTGTCCCAAAGAGAGGCACCCGACAAACCCTTGCATCCATGTGGCTTCTATTCTCGGAAATTGTCCCCGGCAGAGAAGAACTATGACATTGGAAATAGAGAGTTGTTAGCAGTCATCTCGGCCTTGGCCGAATGGAGATACTTATTAGAGGGGTCTAGGGACCCCGTCGTTATCATAACCGATCATAAGAATCTCACATACATTGGAGATGCTAAACGTTTAAATTCCAGACAAGCGAGATGGTCATTGTTTCTTTCCAGTTTTAATTTCGTGCTTACCTATAGACCTGGGTCCAGAAACATTAAAGCAGACGCTTTATCAAGGCAGTATGAATCTTATGAACACAATATCCAAGATCAGCATCCCATTGTACCCCAGGAAAGGATTATAGCCTCTACCACGATTAGTGTCTCGTCTCCTCTGGTGAAAAGGTTGCAGACCGTCCAGGGTGCAGCTCCTGGGGGAAAACCTCCTGCGAAACTCTTTGTACCTGAGAATGAAAGAGAGGAAGTACTTAACATCTATCATGACAATAAAACTTCTGGGCATATGGGTATCACCAAGACAGTGTCTAGTATCAGTAAACTCCTCTGGTGGCCCACATTGCGCCGAGATGTCAAAGATTACATAGCTGTGTGCGAGGTGTGCACAAGGCAGAAAAGTCCCAAAACAGCACCCATTGGGTTACTCCAGCCTTTGCCGATCCCCGAACGACCATGGTCACATGTAGCCATGGATTTCATAGTAGATTTACCTGAGTCAAGAGGGAATACAGTGATACTTACGGTCATAGATCGATTTTCCAAGATGGGTCACTATGTTCCTCTTCGGAAACTACCTTCGGCAGCCGAACTGGTGCCCATATTCATTTCCAATGTGGTCCGCATACACGGTGTTCCTCTGGAGATCGTCTCTGATAGGGGGACCCAATTCATCTCTAGATTCTGGAGAGGGTTTTGTAAGAACGTGGGGATAGACCTATCATTCTCTTCGGCCTATCACCCCAGACCAACGGAGCAGCAGAACGAGCCAACCAAAACATAGAGAAATATCTGAGGTGCTTTATATCAGAACAACAAAATAACTGGTCTGACCTGTTACCATGGGCAGAGTATGCTTTAAACAGTGCAGTGAGTGAATCCACAGGACATTCTCCTTTCTTCACTGTTTATGGTTTTGATCCTCCCGTGCTCCCCGCTACGTTTCCTGATACCACGATTCCTGCCTTGGATGAGCAACTGGCATCATTGAAAGAGACTTGGGAGAGAGTGAAGCGGGCACTGGAGGAAAGTAGTGCCATCCAGAAAACCAAGGCCGACAGACACAGGAGGCAGGCACCCGTGTACCAAGTCGGGGATAGGGTTTGGCTGTCTTCACGAAATATCAAGCTCTTAGTACCTTCCATGAAGTTGGCACCTAGATTTATCGGCCCCTATAGGATTCTGCGGCGACTCAACCCTGTCTCCTATGCTTTGGCATTACCTCCCCATTTTAGGATACACAATGTGTTCCACGTAAGCCTTTTGAAGCCATTAATATGTAACCGATACACCAAGGTCCATGCTCCACCGCCTCCTGTTTCTGTGGAGGGCGAGGAGGAGTTCGAGGTTGAAGCCATTCTGGGTGCCAGGAAGTCTAGGGGTTCCTTACAGTACTTGGTCGATTGGGTGGGTTACGGTCCGGAAGATCGTTCTTGGATTCCGGCTGCAGAAGTCCACGCCCCTCGGTTGGTGAGGGCATTCTATTTGGCGCACCCCCGTGCCCCTGGGGGTCGTCCAGTGGCCGCCCGTGGAGGGGGGGTTCTGTCACGGATGGGCCGGTACTGGGGCGCCTGGCAGCAGATTCCTCGCTGCTCGCTGGCCAGGCGCCGAATGATAACGCTACCGGGCGCGCTCACGTGGGACGCCGGGGGGCGGAGCCTGGCGTTGTGACGCGGAACCGCCGGGTTTAAAACCCGGCTTCACTAGTTCGCCGGTGCCCTGACGTGGTGTTTCACTTCCCGCAGAGCTCTTGTGTTTTTGGCTTAATATCTGTGTCTGACCTTGCTTCTGGAAATAACCATTCTGTGTATGACTCCTGGCATTGGCAAACGAACCACTCTGTGTATGACCCCTGGCATTGGCAAACGAACCATTCTGTGTATGACCCCTGGCATTGGCAAACGAACCATTCTGTGTATGACCCCTGGCATTGGCAAACCAACCATTCTGTGTATGACTCCTGGCATTGGCAAACGAACCACTCTGTGTATGACCCCTGGCATTGGCAAACGAACCATTCTGTGTATGACCCCTGGCATTGGCAAACGAACCACTCTGTGTATGACTCCTGGCATTTGCAAACGAACCGTTCTGTGTATAACCCCTGGTATTGGCATTTCCTCTGCTCTTGGTTCTGCCCTTAACGTTGGTACCGAGGTCAGTCTATGTGGCACCCTAAGCACACATCAGATTACCTCTGTTATAACTAAGGTCCTAGGGAGAACATATACTCTAGTCTGTACCTCTGTCTGGTGTTTCCCTTTGTTTATCTATTGCCTGATTAATTATCTATCTAGCTTTACCGACCATTCAAGGATCGGAAGGGTAGAGAGCGGTCTACGAAAAAGGACCACTATCTTGGCAGTCAGAGGGATTCGTGACAATACTCTATTCTATACCTCTGTCTGGTGTTATCACTTGTTTATCTATTGTCTGGTTAATCGTCTATCTAGTTTTGCCGACCATTCAAGGATCGGAAGTGTAGAGAGCGGTCTACGTAAAGGGACCACTATTTTGTTAGTCAGAGGGATCCGTGACATTACGCTTCTGACTGAAATAAAGGCTGGGACAGCTAGCGGCTTACCCATGTGTCTGCTAGGCTTCTCTCGGCACTCCCGTACGTGGTGACCGGCACGACCACAGTAGAGGCATAGGCCTAAGGAACGTCTCCTCGTCTTTTCGGCTTCTGTAAGCGGTCCTCTAGCGACCCCTATTTGCATCGGTTCTTCCTTGTCCAACCCGGTTGCAGGAGCGTTAGATGGCATAGGAGGAAGGGGTCTCCTGGTCGGCGTTGGGGGTGGTAACCGGCACGTTCAGCCCTTCTTTCGCGCAGTCTATGGTCGATTTCGATGCTTAGAGACATAAACTTCTCCAGAGTTCTGGGCTTCTCGACTCTTGCGAGCTCGTCTTTAATGGTTTCTGATAGTCCTTTTCTAAACCTGGCTATGAGGGCCGGTTCGTTCCATTCGGAATCTAAAGCGAGATGCTTGAAATATAATGTTATATATTCTTCGATGTCGTTTTTTCCTTGTCTTAAGTTTTCGAGAGCTTGGGCTGCGTTGGTCAGCCGGTGGGGGTCATCGTACATTTCCTCCATCTTCTTAGAAAAAACATCCCAACTATTTAATAGAGAGCTATTGGTACTTATCAAGTGATGTGCCCATTTCTGGGGCCTACCTGTTAGCAGCGATATCGTAGTCCTGACCTTGGCAAAGTCGTTTCTGTAGGTCCGTGGTTGTAGACAAAACATGAGGTGGCACGATGTTATGAAGGAGCGGAATTGAGCACGGTCACCGCCAAACTTCTCCGGGGGAGCCACGTATGGTTCGGGTCCCGTCGCGTTCATGTCGGGCGGAGATGCAGTAACTACTGCGGCTCCACCGGCGGCAGCACTGCCGGCTGTTCCTTGGTCTAAGCGGTTTAGATGTCTTTGCATAGCCACCTGGTTGGCTTCCAGTATTTGAACAGACGGTGTCAGTACGTTGAGCTGTTGTGATATGGCGGTCAAGGCTTCTGGTATACTTGCTGGTTCCATGATGGCTAGTTCGTTCTGTCAGGATTAGGTGGTGATGGGAACCAATGTGCAAGGTATACCAACTCGGCTCATCTACTATGTGGAGGGTTAGGTATAAATATACAACCTTATCCACAATAGTGCATGGGTGTTAGGTAGAATCAGGTGCATAGTGATGTCCAGAGCCGGTTTCAGGATATAGGCAAGCAGCGAAGTCGATAATATTAGCCGGGGTCAAAAGGGTTAATTCAGACAGCATAAACGGTAATTCAGGCAGAAGGTCGTAGGATAAAGGCAGTCAGCAGAATCGTTAGACATAAGCAAGGTTCGGTACACGGCAAAGTAAAGCAGGCTTCAGTAGGTCAGACACGCTAGCTAGCAATGAACTCACCAATCAGCCGGCTTCTTATAGAGGGGTCTCAGGTTCTAGCTGATTGGTGGGCGGGATGACGTCAGACGTATGGTGCGTCGTGGCGCGCGCATGCGCGGATCACTTTCGTTCCGGGATGTGGCTGGGGAAGGAGCCTGGGCGCCGTTTGGAAGCTCGCTGGTGGCCATCTTGGGTTCGCGCGGCGGCGCGACAGGTGGGTAGTCCTCACAATGGGGGGGGGGGGTTAACCCCTGAAGTGTCTAGGGGTAACTAACTAGCCACAGAATTGACCCGAAATTGTAGATTGAAATTTCAGGTCATTTCATCTATTCATAAAGTTGTCCTTTCGCCAAATACGGGAGAACTGACAGCGAAATTCATCATAATTCGGCGGTACCGAAATTGTCCCTTAGAACACTGCCATGTCTTCTACTCACAGAAAACCGAATTGCACCGAAATTCCGGTGACACGATCTGATTTTCGGTGTCTCAGTTGGACAGGTTTAAAGCGGCGCATTTTGTGGGATTTCATGGAATAAAGTAATAGCTTGTTTTTAAAGACAATTTATTCTTTTTTTTTTTTTTTGCAAAACCCTTTTTTTTTTAAAAAAAAAGACCTTTTTTATTATTTAGACACATTTTTAATCAATTTTTGTCGATTAATCCTCATATTAGGAGAATAGTAGATTTCCTTTTTTTCTCACCGACACCGATTCGGCGCAATTTGGCGGATTTCAGCACAATTCGATGGATTTCGCTGACATCTGATAACTGCTTCGGCGTCTACAATTTCTGCAAAATCCAGTGACCACCATTCGCTAAACAGTGAATTCATCATATTTTCAGTGAAAAGGAGTCGCCGGCTCGGGCTGAGAGGGTTGTGGCTGAACATTGAATGGTGAATCGTGACTGGACAAACCTCTCCGTCACGAGGCTCGTAACCATAATCAGCCGTTTCACTTGACTTTCACAAACGTGTTTTGGTTTTCTCTTGATTAACTCTTTACGGCACAGGTCGGATAGGTTTGTTTTTTATTGACACGCTGCGGATCTTATCACACGCGGGGGTGGAATTCAGGAAACAGAAACGCTGCAGAATGAAATGATGATTCTTCCCTTGTTAATCCTGAAGCGGCAGGTGACGGCTCCGATACATTCTGCACCAGAAACGTTAGAGATCCAGGAGACGCCGCGCTGAGTCAGCGCCTGCGCGGCATGTTAAGGTATTATTTTAGCCCCCCCCATCTCGCAGAGCGTGGCAGGATTTAATAATGTCTTGCCCCTTTTCCTCCAGCAATCCGGACAGTAAAGTAAATAGAGGTGATTTATTTTGCCAGTAATGGTGTTTTCACTAATCTTCCTCGTGCAAAATAAACACCAGCCGGTAATTAATACTCTGTGACCGGTTACCCGGAGCGCAGCGGCTCAGAGGGGCCGGCGCCACCTAGGACTTTTTCTTGTTTGTTTTAGTATCTTTTATTAAAGGGTTAATGTATTAAAAACAGATCTTCCTTTTTTTGGCCCTTAAATTGGTTCGATCCCGCTGAGCCGCTGAACAATTCATTTTTTTATTTTCCTCTTTTGGTGATTTTTCCTCCCCTTTTCCCCCTCGCTGCTCCCTGCTCCTCCTCTTCCCCAACCCGGAAGTCCCTGAAGCTTTTCTGTGCAGTTTGTGCTTTTATACAACTTGTGTAGTGTAGGAGTCGCAAATTGCACAGTGCTACTGGACTCACACACTTTCCGTAGCGCCTGCACAGAGTGATGGGTCAGAGATGCACGCGCATGCACAGAGTGATGGGTCAGAGCTGCACGCGCATGCACAGAGTGATGGGTCAGAGCTGCACGCGCATGCACAGAGTGATGGGTCAGAGCTGCACGCGCATGCACAGATCTGATCCATCGCTGCCTCTCTGAGAACGCTCGTAGTCGCTACAGCGATTGGTCTCACAGGGTGACATCGCACACTCTCAGTGTGACATCACCAGTGACCGATCTGGTGACCTGCAGCCGGGAAATTCAAAATCCCAGCTCTTCAAGTTGGTATGTTGTTCATAATGCTTCATACAGCCCTACTTCACCGCCTATACCTTCTCGCATTCATTTCCCTTCACTAACGCTCCTACTCCTTTCACTGCCCATTCACTTTTCCTATCACCCCTACTCATTTTACCATCCCCTTCATGTCACTTTCCCTCCACCTCTTACTTCACTGTGCCATACTCGTTCTGCTCCCATCACTCCCAGACATTCCTGTGCTTTACATGTACCACACCTTACCAACCTCATGCATTTCACCTCCGCATAATATCCCTTACTGGTTCCATCTCCTTCACAGCGTGTTTACATTCATCCTCTTTACTTTATGTAGTGGATTCCCAATGTATTTCACTTCCCATCAGGCCCTCACAATGTATTTCACTTCTACATCACCCCCTCCCTACACATATCACTTCTCATGAGGTCTTCCTAAGACATTACACTTCCAAATCACTTCTCTCCACACCAGTGGTGTATTTTGGCCTAGGCCAACAAGGCCTAGGCCTAGGGCGGCACTTTACAGGGGGCGGCGGCCTGCACCGGGTGGCCCCACCCCTAATTTTTTTTTAACTTTTGCAAAGTATTTTACCAGGAAGGCTACATTGAGATTTCACAAATTTTCAAGTATGTCCTGGGTAGGCAACGCCTAGGCTTTCACTTTCCAGGGGGCAGCAAAAAACCTCACCACTAAATGGGTTACTCACAGAGCACCGAAATGACATTTTGGTGTTCTGTAGTTCCCTGCACTTCGGGGAATAAAATTTCCCCACCCTTCAGTGAATTCACCATTCACCGCAGGGTCCCCAAAGTCCCAAAGCATGGAGTCGGCCTCTGAATGCTGCCACCGCAAACCCGTCGCCTGCTGTTTTCAAAAGAACTACTGAACGAAAATGTCTGGAATTTACATATAAGATCTTATGATTGATAATAAAAAAGTTCTGTTACAGAAAAAAGAAAAACTGCTATTAAAAAAAGGGGGGGGGAAATTTTGCCCAAAAAAATCTGAAAAATTACTAAAAGGTACTAAAAAAAATAATCAATAAAGACTTTTTACTGCAGATTAAAATAATAAATGGTTTATTAGATATTGCATAAAAACGGGAATGTTTTTAACATTAATCTATGGGGTTCGCCTGAATAAACCTGCTGATTGAAACCACCAAACATCAGGGCATTTCACTGACATTTCTCTGCTGTTTGGTGTTCTCTGAATAGATTAACCATTACTTCTCTATGGGATTTGCACTGCCTTCAAACAGCACAGTACTTGCTGGCAGTTGGCCAAACTTGTGTGTGAGCATACCACAGAGCAGTGGTGTACTTAGGGGAGTGGCGGGGGGGTGGGCCGCCCCAGGTACCAGTGATTATTGGGGTGTCATTAGGGGGTACTAGGAGGTGCCACTGTCACTGTGTGTCAGCTTTGAGCTGTGTTCTCAAACAACGAGCAGCGGAGCAGGGCGTTTGCATACAGAATAAAATCGAATAGAATAAAAATCCCCCTCTCCTCCCTCCATAGCTCCTCCCCTGCCCCGCAGCAGCTCTAGGAGAGGGGAGGGGGATGTGATTTGTGTGCAGAGAGAGAAGAGGACAGTAAACGGCAGTTAAAGGGGGGGTATCAGCAGAATATGAAGCCCTGTCTGCTTACTGCTGTTTAAAGTGGACCTTTCCTTAACCAGCACTGCAGTGATAGAAATTTGTCATTGAGCTGCCTGGCTCCTGGTGAGGCTGCGTGTGTGCAGGTCACGCGGTCCGGCCAGTCAGGTGGTGCTGAGTCTCAGTACCACCTGACTGGCTGAACCACGTGACACGCACGCAGCTGCCAGCCCTTTCGATAACACGGACTCTCACTCTATTCTGGACTGAACACCCACCGGGAAGGGAATCAAAGCCACGGTGCACCCTCTGGCAGTGGCACCCCACTGCTGACAAGATGGCTCCAGGCACAGCCGCGATCCTAACGTGGCCTGGAGGGACCTCCTGCTGAGTACGTACACAGTCCCTGCTGACTCTGCACACAGCCCTACCGTGGACAGAGGCCGGTAAATATAGAATAAATAATTGCTGTGTGCTCATATTCACTCGGTTTGCTGGGAGTTTTATTGCAGTGGATTCTGATGCACTCATACACACCACACATTGCATTGCTGGGAATTTTATTGCTGTGGATTCTGATACACTGACACACACCACATATTGCATTGCTGGGAGTTTTATTGCAGTGGATTCTGATGCACTCATACACACCGCACATTGCATTGCTGGGAGGTTTATTGCTGTGGATTCTGATACGCTGACACACACACCGCACATTGCATTGCTGGGAGTTTTACTGCTGTGGATTCTGATACACTCATACACATATTTCATAGAGAACAATACTATTACAGCACAATCTGTTTGGGCTATGACTGATTGCCCATAACCGTTCAGCAACATTGTAGCATGTTTAATGTTGAGATGGATTTTTAATCTCATGATCCCCTTTATGTATTATATGAATTTTCTTGCTGAGGAATACACTTTTGGCTGGGAGATTGCTACTGCTTGCACTTTATTGTGATTTCTCGATCAGTGCATGCAAATTGTAGCTACTAGGTTCACTCCCTGTCTTTATATTTACCAGCTGTATTCCGTGACGTGGACCATTTATGTTTGCACCTCATCGTGACGCTTTTGAGTGGTGCATTCTAATTACAACAACAAATTTGGTGGCATATGTCTTTAAGCATTTAAGTATACTCCAACGTATGCACACTTTTTTTTTTTTTGCTGAGGAATACACTTTTGGCTGTGTGATTGCCACTGCTTGCACTTTATTGTGATTTCTCGATCAGTGCATTGCAAATTGTAGCTACCAGGCTCACTCCTTGTCTCTGTATTAACCAGTTGTCTTCCGTGAAGTGGACCACTTATGTTTGCACCTCATCGTGACGCTTTTGAGTGGTGCATGCTAACTACAATAACCAATTTGGTGGCACATGTCTTTAAGCATTTAAGTATACTCTAACGTGTGCATACTTTTCTGAGGGGATCCTTAGGCATCTCTTGCTTATTATTCTTTTCAGGTGGTGGTTCTCAGTTTTTGACATACAATTGTTGTCACAGAGACCTCACCCTGCATTAGATGCCTTTTGTGATTGGTCATTGACCTTGAGTTATGGTCTCTAATCTGTGACCTTTTTTGTGTGTTTTTTATACATTTTGTGGGTGTGTACGCTTTTTCTTAGACGTCCAATAAAGGTTTAGAATTTTAATCATTTGTTCCCACCTTCCTTCTGGGTTCTTTGGAATCCAATTCTTCCTTCATCATTAGGGCTAAGTCCTGCAAGTTTCTGGTGGACGATTGCTAGTACTCAGAGGCTATAGTAATCACTTGCCACTCCACGCCCCACCCTGTTTTGAGTGGGTGCTTGCTTCTCTTGCATTGCTGGGAGTTTTATTGCTGTGGATTCTGATACACTGACACACACACCGCACATTGCATTGCTGGGAGTTTTATTGCTGTGGATTCTGATACACTCATACACACCGCACATTGCATTGCTGGGAGTTTTATTGCTGTGGATTCTGTGATACACACTGCATATTACTGTGAGTTTCATTGCCCTGGAGCTCTGGGATACGCTCATACACACTGCACATTACTGTGAGTTTTATTGCTGTGCAGTTCTGATATGCTCATACACAGTGCCCATTTCTGTGGGTTTTATTGCTGTGCAGCTCTGTGATACGCTCATATGCAGTGCACATTTCTGAGGATTTTATTGTTCAACCAATTAGAGCGGCTTTGATCCAGTATACTTGACATGCGTGGCTGTTCTTTGTAAAAAAGCTTGAATTTAAACATTTCATAATTTTATTTATCTCAATAGATACATTTGAAATGGTATACAAAATATACAAGTAGGCACTTGGTATCCACGTTTAAGATAAAGAGAGGAAAAGGCGGAGCTCTAAGAGGAAAAGGTGGAGCTTAAAGAGGAGGGGTGGGGATTAACCAGGAAGAGGTGTGTCCTTGACAGGAAAGGGTGCCTCAAATTTAAATTAGGGGGTGCACGAGTTTAGTCAGGCCTAGGGCAGCACAAAACCTAAATACACCACTGCTTCACACGCATTTCACTTCTGCGTCTTCCATACTGTACATAACATGATTCTCATCTCTGTTTCTTTTAATTTTTCCCCCAAACCTAATTTTTTAGATTTTCTCTGATTATTGGGCTTTTTGAGTGAAACCAGACCTGGAGGAAAATGCTGGCGTCCTCCTTTTGTGTCATATATTTATTTATAAAGTATTTTACCAGGAAGGATACATTGAGATTTCTCTCTCCTGTTCATGTATATAGTGGAGTGATTTCCATTACTCTGAGTAAGGTTCGTGTCAAACTGGTCGGCGAGCGTTAATTGTGCACCATTTAGAGAAAATACCCATGTAATTACTTCCATTAATGTAATGGGACCACTGGGCTGGACTGGAAGGAAAGTGTTTCCAGTTTGTCCTCGTTAAATGTTATTTATAAGGTCGGATTGGAGTCATTTTTACTTTTGTCACTTTTTAATGTCTGACTCATTGGATGAAACCAGGCAGAATCGCGCTCGTTCTGTCTGGCGGCTCCTCCGTCCATTACCTCTTCTGTTCCTACTTAAAAAATAAATGATTAATAATTAATTTTTTATCAGGTAGCTGGGAGTCACTGGGAAGCGAGCAGGGCCCTGCATTTCAGAAGAAAACTGTGAAGCGTCTCGTGTCGTCCACTTCTTCCATCTTGGCTCATATGTCCATAAAATGTGCAATTCCCGGCAATGTGTGGCTTGATGGATATCCCTGTGAATATTATTTCATGCTGAGAACACGTGTTTCTGCACACATTGGGGTCCACGCTGCATTTTCTCAGGGATATTGTCTTACCCGCATGCTCCCTGCATATAACGGGCGCAGAGTAATGTCACTTTAAGTGTATTTTTCATGGTTTTAACACTGCTATGACAGATTATAAATACATATGTAATGGGGGGTCTGTACCCAGGGTGGGTGTCCCGTGTGGAAAGGCTCCCCTTGCTGTCAGTATCCTGAAGGCGTACTGAATTCTGGCCCAGTCCCACCCAGTCAATAGTCACAGATCCTTGTAGGATGAACACAGAGCTTAGACTGACCTTATTTTGAGTTTTCACTGGGACAGCACACACAGGGGATGGACAGATCAACAAAGTTAAAACAAGCCCCAGTATTACCATACTGAATAGCTACCCCCTGATACACACACATACACACACACACACGCCGTAGTGTAACAGATAAAGGATGGCAGAGACCTCTCGTTTAAGCCAGTTCCATGGGGGTTGGATGGAAGCATGGATAAACAATGGAAGCATGGATAAGCAATGGAATCATGGATAAACAAAGCGACCTTTCACATTACAAATCAGGGAAACTGTACAGCATATACAACATGACACTCTACAATAAATACATAAAGGGATAATGCAGCATAGACATCAGGGGATGGGGTACAGAGAACACAAACACCCTGTACCTGCAATTGAAAATACAGGGTGACCATAACATAGGAGAGGGCTGGGGAGTAATATAACTGATCAGGTCCCCTAAGCCCACAGTCCCACACCACCCTGTATCTGTAGGTCCATGTGATGTACCCCAAGTCTTAAGTGACTACCGCCATGATATATATTTTAGACAGCAGCAAAAAATTTGCTTAAATTATTTATTGTATTTCTTTCAAGAAAGATACTTCTGGAAGAAAGAAATGACAAACACCCTCATGTGGCCTATTCTATAACAGAACTGTACAACGAATACTCCTGCCTATAAAAAGCAACTTTACATCTTATAGCGGAAACATGGGCCACTAATATCCCCCAGCAGGTCTATATGCTGCTGCACACACACAGGTAAATACACAAATACATAGAGAAACCGACGAGACACAGGTAAATACACAAATACATAGAGAAACTGAGAAAGACACTGACAAAGACACAAATACATAGAGAAATTGAGAAAGACACTGGCAAAGACACAAATACATAGAGAAACTGAGAGAGACACTGACAAAAACACAAATACATAGAGAAACGGAGAGAGACACTGACAAAGACACAAATACATAGAGAAACTGAGAAAGACACTGACAAAGACACAAATACATAGAGAAACTGAGAAAAACACTGACAAAGACACAAATACATAGAGAAACCGAGAGAGACACTGACAAAGACACAAATACATAGAGAAATGGAGAAAGACACAGGCAAAGGCACAAATACATAGAGAGACCGAGAGAGACACTGACAAAAAAAAATACATAGAGAAACCGAGAGAGACACTGACAAAGACACAAATACATAGAGAAACGGAGAAAGACACTGGCAAAGACACAAATACATAGAGAAACTGAGAGAGACACTGGCAAAGACACAAATACATAGAGAAACCGAGAGAGACACTGACAAAAACACAAATACATAGAGAAACGGAGAAAGACACTGACAAAGACACAAATACATAGAGAAACGGAGAAACACACAGGCAAAGACACAAATACATAGAGAAACTGAGGGACACTGACAAAGACACAAATACATAGAGAAACCGAGAGAGACACTGACAAAAACACAAATACATAGAGAAACAGAGAAAGACACAGGCAAAGACACAAATACATAGAGAAACTGAGAGACACTGAGAAAGACACAAATACATAGAGAAACCGAGAGAGACACTGACAAAAACACAAATACATAGAGAAACGGAGAAAGACACTAACAAAGACACAAATACATAGAGAAATTGAGAAAGACACTGGCAAAGACACAAATACATAGAGAAACTGAGAGAGACACTGACAAAACACAAATACATAGAGAAATGGAGAGAGACACTGACAAAGACACAAATACATAGAGAAACTGAGAGAGACACTGACAAAGACACAAATACATAGAGAAACTGAGAGAGACACTGACAAAGACACAAATACATAGAGAAACGGAGAGAGACACTGACAAAAACTCAAATACATAGAGAAACTGAGAAAGACACTGACAAAGACACAAATACATAGAGAAACTGAGAGAGACACTGACAAAGACACAAATACATAGAGAAACTGAGAGAGACACTGACAAAAACACAAATACATAGAGAAACTGAGAAAGACACTGACAAAAACACAAATACATAGAGAAACTGAGAAAGACACTGGCAAAGACACAAATACATAGAGAAACGGAGAAAGACACTGACAAAAACACAAATACATAGAGAAACTGAGAAAGACACTGGCAAAGACACAAATACATAGAGAAACTGAGAAAGACACTGACAAAAACACAAATACATAGAGAAATGGAGAAAGACACTGACACTGACAAAGACACAAATACATAGAGAAACTGAGAGACACTGACAAAGACACAAATACATAGAGAAACCGAGAGAGACACTGACAAAGACACAAATACATACAGGGTAATTCAAAGAGAATCAAAAAGTCACTGCACATTCGGTGACTTTTCGTTCTCTTCAATTCGGTGTGATTCGGTGATCCCATTTCAGCGAGCCTGCAGTGTATTCAGCAAGTTCCACAGGGCCGTCGTAGTGCAGAGGAAAGCTGATGCAAACCCAACGAACACTCACCGCAAAACCCGGCGAAGGCACATCGAAATCCACAAAAACATCTGGATTAAACCCTCACAGCGCAGAGCAGCCGCCGTAAAAACCCGACATCGCATTCGAATGGAGTGAGAAAAAAAACAGTTTGCATGAATGTTTGAAAAGTGAAACGCTGTTTGCAAAGAAACTACTGAGCGAAAATGTCTGAAAGTTACATAAAATCCAATGAATGAAAATAAAAAGGGAAGTTACAGAATAAAGAAAAATTGATTTAAAAAAAAACAGAAAAAAAATTCCCCAAAAAATGCTTAAAATATCCCAAAAAATCTGTAAATAAAGAGACTTTTTGCTGCATAATATTATAATAAACGGTTTATTAGATATTGAAATAAAATGGGAATATTTTTGGGGGGTGTGGTCTGGCCGAGCATCGAGATGGCTGCCTGATTTGTGTGCTCCTGCCTCACCCCGCTCATATATAGCTCTCACAAGATCCAAACGCCCGGATTTTTTCCCACAGTGCCCGCCGGGGGTCCTGGATATGCCCAGGCGGAAATCGGTTCGTCAAACGGGCCAGAAAGATATAGCGGAGTGCTTCCACCAGCTATCGGCACCGGGACGCGAGGAGGCCGACAAGATGGCCTCACAGCCGGTGCCTGCCTCCCCTGCAGGGGAGCCCTGCACGCGGAGAGACATCCATGAACTGCGTCAGGTACTGCTCACGGTTAAGGATGATCTCCAGACAGATCTTAGGGCAGGACTTGAAGGACTGCGAGCTGACATCGGGGTGCTCGGGCCAGGACGGAGACTCTGGAACGGCAGTTGGGGACAGTGGACTCTGAGCAGGCCGCAACTCGGGACGACCTGCAGGTGATGGCCACAAAATATTCAGCGTTGCAGGAGGCAGTGGAGGATATGGACAATCGCTCCCGTCGGTCCAACCTCCGTCTCCGGGACACCCTTTGCAGGCAAGCTTTTTCGGGCCCTCCTCCCCGACGCCTCGGATTGTGACCTGGACCGGATACATCGTGCCCTGCGCCCCCGGCCTGGCCCTAATGATCCACCGAGGGACGTGGTACTCTGCTGTCGCCATTATCTTACCAAGGAAGCGGTGCTGCGGGCTGTCCCAGCTGGCTCCCCCTCGATTGAGGGGGTCACCCCGCAAATATCTAGCGACCTGGCGCCATACACGCTCCAGAAACGGAGGGCGTTGCGTCCCCTCACAGAGCTCCTTTGAGAACGCCAGATCCAGTACCGATGGGACTTTCCGTTCCGCCTCATCGTCCCCCATAAAGGAGGCCTTCTTTCGCTTCGATCCCCAGCGGACGCCCCACGTTTTTTGGAGGCCCTGACATTCCTGTGCCCGACGATTTATTTAATCAAAATCGAGATGGAGAGGACTTGGACCTACCTCGACGGCAGATGCGAGCCCCCCGTCATCGACACCCCCCCACCTTGAATGAACGTACACTGGCTTTGGATCCCCTTGTCCCGTCCCCCCCGTCCCCCCGGAAATAGAATGGAGAATTTATTTTATTTTAAAAAAAATGTAATATTATTTCCCCCTTAAGCTTTAAGCTTTGCCTTTCACGCACGCGGTGCAGCTTATTGTACTGGCCTCGGTTATTGCGCACATGAATATTGCCTGGATCATTGGAAGGCAGGGTTTTGTGCACGAGATTTCAGCCATGGGTCCCGGTGAGATATGTTTTGCCTACACGATACTCGTCATGATTCTATGTGGGACCTGCTTGCGCTCAGGACTATTACCTAGATTTTATGGGAGAAGTACTCTACACGCGAGACTATCGCTTTGCCTCCTGGAGGGTAATGTGTTGTACCCACGATGGATACCCTGATTTTTCGGTGGGAATGGTTCCTGTCTGGAGTTTTTGGTGGGTCAGGCTCCCCGCACGTGAATACCCCCTTGCTCTTTGCCTTGGTGGTATGTGGGAAGTGCTTGGTGTGCATGACTATGACCTGGACTTTCTTTGGGAATTGCTTTGCGCGCGTGATTTTGCTTTAAACTTTGGGAGGGAACTGTGGTAGTGTACATGTGTTTTTCTCTGAGTACATGTAGAACATGCTTAGTGCACGGGACTAACACCTGGGCTCCCGGTGGGTAATGTTTTGGTCACTGGGTGGCCGCCTTGCCTCGCTCTCCCATTGGGAAATGTTTCTGCACACCTAGCTAATAAGTTTATTGTATATGGGAAAGGATGGGCACACCTAGCTCATAGTTTATTATAGGTGGGAAATGTTTTGCGCACCTAGCTCATAGTTTATTATAGGTGGGAAATGTTTTGCGCACCTAGCTCATAGTTTATTATAGGTGGGAAATGTTTTTCGCACCTAGCTCATAGTTTATTATAGGTCGGAAATGTTTTGCGCACCTAGCTCATAGTTTATTATAGGTGGGAAATGTTTTGCGCACCTAGCTCATAGTTTATTATAGGTGGGAAATGTTTTGCGCACCTAGCTCATAGTTTATTATAGGTGGGAAATGTTTTGCGCACCTAGCTCATAGTTTATTATAGGTGGGAAATGTTTTGCGCACCTAGCTCATAGTTTATTATAGGTGGGAAATGTTTTGCGCACCTAGCTCATAGTTTATTATAGGTGGGAAATGTTTTGCGCACCTAGCTCATAAGTTTCTTGTATATGGGAAATGTTTTGTGCACATTTCCACTTGTTCTACGACCAAAGCGTATAATTTGTTTCCATGGGGGAGATGTTTTGTGCACATAACCAATGTCTTGATATTTGGGTGGGTAGGGCTCATGGGAGGGTAATGTTGGATGCTCGTGGTAATTACTTCGACCCTGAGGAGGGAGGGTTTGGGTTAGTGGGTCCCCCCCCCTTTTATTTTAAATTTTTAATTATTTTTTTTAAATTTATTTTATTAATTTATTTTATTTTTCCTCCCTTTTCCCTCTCCATTTGAGATCCACCCGGGTTGGGGGTGGGAAGGTTTTTTTTTATATATCTTTATTGCTGATGCAATAAGTAGGAGACCTGATACTTAGGGGGTCTTTGAGGGGCCGTGTTTGGGGACCCGGCCGCTCCCTTCCCTTTGGGGGGGGTAACTCCTAGTCTATTTACCTGACCCCTACGAGATATATTTTCTGGTTATTCTGTTTGAGTGTTTCAGGTGGGGACGTTTGGAGTGGAGGCGCTGGTGTGCATGGTGGTGGTGGAGATGGACTGCAGGGGGCAGTTCGGGATCCCTGGGTGTTCGTGTCTGTGTGCAGTATAGAGCAAGATACATCGGGGCTATGGTCCGGTTCAGATTTTTCTCTTTGGGCGGGGCGGCAGTTTCGAGCTCGTCGTTCCTTCCCTCTATTTTTCCTTTGGTGACGTGAGGTTTGATCTCCTACCCACTTGGCGCTGTGCGTCTTCCTTCCCTTTCTCTATCCTTGTTTCCTTTTTGCTTTTCTCTTTTTACTTGTTCCCTTCTCTCTTCTTTCTCCTTCTCCTTCCCCCCTCTTATACTGAACTATTTATTTCTCTCTCCTTTCTCCTTCTCCTCCCTTTCTTTCTGTTTGTTTGTTTTCTCCCCTCCCTGTTGTATTGGGCCCGGGCAACCTCCGAGTTCTTTCACATAATGTTAAGGGTCTGCGCTCACCCCAGAAGTGCTGCTTGGCCTCTCGCCACTACCGGAGACTTAAAGCAGATGTAGTCCTCTTGCAGGAGACCCATTTCACGGGGACTTTGGTCCCGCAGTTCTGCGGTGAAGGCTTTTCATCTCATTTTCATGGCACTGGCAGCACAAGAAAAACGGGGGTCTCCGTCTTAGTTCGAGCGGGTCTTCACTTTCAGCACTCTCAGACCCTTTCCGAACTGGACGGACGGTATCTTAGAGTGGATGGGATGATTGCGGGTACCTCGGTGTCCTTGGTTAGTGTTTACGCACCTACCCCACCTGAAAAAGGATTATTTCGTAGTCTTGCGGGCCTCCTGGTCCAGCTACCTGATTCGAATGTGTTTCTGGGCGGGGATCTTAATGTGGCACTTGACCCATATTTGGACCGGAGTAATTCAGCCTCCCTCCGTTATCCCCCTTCCCTCTATCGCCCTGTAGTGGCTCTGCTGCAGGACTTCAATTTATATGACACATGGCGTCTCCTACACCCCAGAGAGAGAGACTACACGTTCTACTCGTCCCCACACGATATGTACTCCAGATTGGATTATGTTCTTTGTAGCAGGAATCTGGTGTCGGGAATCCGAAGTTCAGAGATCCACGAGATCTCGTGGTCGGATCATGCTATAGTCGAGACGGTGTCGGAATTTGGGGGGACGAGAGGGGGTCGTCGGCCAGGCGATTTAATGACTCCATTCTACTGGATGGAGGTGTGAGAGACTTTTTACAATCGGACCTCGAGGACTTTTTCGATCTTAACCCGCTTTCGGATACTTCTCATATGAACACCTGGGATGCTCATAAGGCATATATGAGGGAAAGAATTATTGCTCTTTCCTCCCGGCGTAAGCGAGAGCGGCAGCGTGAAATGTTAGAATTAACCACGTCCCTTCAGCTCTTGGAACGGTCCCACAAGGACACCGGGGATCCCTTGCTTTTGTGTCAGATCATTGACACTCAAGGCCAATTGAACATCCTTCATTGAGACAGGTGCAGGCAGCGCTTCAGTGGATCAACCGCACTTTCTTTGAAAAGGGGGATAAACCGGATGCACTGCTGGCACGTCAGCTTAAACAAAAGGCTAGGGCCCACACGGTCCAGGCGTTGCGGGACCATGGAGGGGAAGTTACCCATGACCCAGGGGTCATCTCGGGATTCTTCGAGAATTATTATGCTTCTCTTTATCAGGGGGCCACAGAGGCAGAAGGTCGGCCAGCATTGGACGACATCCGTGCCTTTCTGGCTAGTTGTCCGCTCCCTGTTCTCTCCCCGGAACAGTCGGAGAGCCTTGGTTCGCCGTTTGAGGAGGAAGAGGTCCACTAGATTATCCGATCTCTTAAACATTCCAAAGCCCCAGGCCCTGATGGGTTCTCTGCACCGTATTATAAAGCTCTGATGGGTACGCTTCTCCTTCCTCTCACGGCTCTGTTTAATGCATTCTTGAAGGGAGACGAGTCCCCGTCAGTTACGAAGCTTGAGGCCAAGATTGTGGTAATACCCAAGGAAGATAAGGACCCCACATTATGCGCCAGCTACCGTCTGATTTCGTTGATCAATGTGGATGTGAAGCTGTTCGCTAAGGGGTTGGCCCTCCGGCTCGGCCAGTTTCTGCCGGCCCTAGTGCATCCGGACCAGGTGGGTTTTGTCCCGGGTAGGGAGGCCCCCGATAATATTCGGAGGGCTCTGAATTTAATCCATCACTCGAAGAACTCCGATTGGGGAGCCTTCTTATTGGCCTTGGATGCGGAGAAAGCCTTTGATCGGGTTGACTGGGGCTTTCTCTGGGAGACGCTGAGTTTGTTTGGGATGTGGGGAGCTTTTCTGGCCAGGATTCAGGCCCTCTACAGTGTCCCGAAAGCGCAGGTTGACACAGGGGGCTTCATATCGGATTCCTTTCCGATCCGCAGGGGTACTCGTCAGGGGTGCCCGCGGTCTCCCCTCTTATTTGCTCTCGCCATTGAGCCTTTGGCCAGTAGGGTGAGGGATTTACCAGACGTACGGGGAGTGGCGGTGATGGGAGTTCCGTTTAAGATCAGTCTCTTTGCCGATGACGTACTTTTTTCTTTGACATCCCCATTGACAACCTTGCCCGTCATGATGGCAGTACTGCGGGATTACGGGTCGGTGTCAGGCTATCGAATTAATGAAGCTAAGAGTGAGTCCCTCAATATCTCTCTGACGCCTGCGGAAGTGGTCCACCTGTCGCGGGAGTTCCCGTTTTGGTGGCAGAACACTTCTATGAAGTCGCTGGGAATATATCTTACTCCCTCCCTGGATACGGTGTATGAGGCTAATTATGGGAGATTGTTTCCACAACTCCACCGTCTACTGGATGTCTGGGCGGATCTTAGCCTCTCCCTGCTAGGTATAGTATATGCGCTTCGGATGACCCTACTCCCTAAGCTCTTGTACTACTTCCGATGCCTAACTATTCCGATTCGACCCTCGGATCTCTTCTATCTCCAACGGGCGATGCATGCTTTTGTCTGGGCAGGGAAACGCAGCCGACTGCCTCGGGCAACTATGTTCCAACCCCATATTTGTGGCGGCCTTGGAATTCCGCACCTCTTCTCTTACTATAAAGCAGCCCAGTTGGCTATGCTGTCTCATGTGAACCTCCCAATCTCCCACACTAGATGGGTGCAGATTGAACAACTTTTAGAAGGATCTACACCCCTAAGAATTGTCATGTGGCGGCCGGATACTGTTCCCCCCGGGCGTGTCCAAGCCCCACTCTGCGTCATTCCCTTCGGCTGTGGCGCGGAAGTCGTTCCCGGGAAGGTCTGTCTCCAGGACTCTCTAACTTGACCCCCCTCTTTCACAATCCAGAGTTTACCCCGGGCAGTCAGGTTTAGGCGTTCCAATGGTGGACTGATCGGGGCATTTTACGGAGATACAACATCTTCTCTCGGGTGCGGCTCCAGTTTCTCTCCAGGGTCTTCGAGAGCGATTCGACCTACCGGAGAGGGAACTCTTTCGAGCCAGGCAGCTATTACACTTTGTGCGGTACGTGTTTCAAGAGGGACCCCCGTCTCCGTTGACGTTCTACGAGCGTTTGTGCCGACGACTGGGCCGAGCTCTGACCCTGATCTCCTGTCTTTATTCGCATCTGCTGCAACAGGCCTTTCCTCACCCCCCTGCTTATGTAAAAAAATGGGAGGCAGACCTGGGAGAGACCTTGGCGGAAGAGGACTGGGCGGAGATATGGGACCCCTCAGCTACGGTCACGGCCTGCACTGCTACTCAGGAGAATTGTTTTAAGGTTGTGACTCTGTGGTATATCCATCCCCGTCGGCTGGCTCATTTGTACCCGGGAGCCTCCACTCAATGCTTCAGGGGTTGTGGAGAAGAAGGAACTTACTTCCATGCATGGTGGGAGTGTGCGGGGGTGAAAAGGCTTTGGGAAGAGATATTTGCCGATCTTGGTCGATGTCCGGGTGTTCGTTTGGAGCTGGACCCGGGGACGGCGTTGCTTAATCGCCCGTATCGTCACCTGGCCCTGCCCCGTTGCTCAGACAATTTGATTGCTAGAGTATGTACAGCCACTCGTTTGTGTTTGGCACGTACTTGGAAGGGTCCCCCCCCAGACAGAGCCCAAGTGGATGCTAAAATATGGTACGTCGTTACAATGGAACGCCTGACGGCAATTTTGCATGATCGGATGCCCCATTTCACTCGGGTTTGGTCTCCCTGGTTAGAGGTTTTCGCACCTCCGGCGGTTGCCGCTTTGACGTTCTCGGGGTGAGTGGCAGACCCTTCCTGACTTTACTCGGACAGGGGCTACCTGCCCGAGGGATCTCCTGACCGGTCGTGATTACCCCTACCTGGGCCTTCCTATATGCCTTATTCCCCAGAATGTTTCTTCGTCTGGTGTATTTTTTTTTTTCCTTCTCTTCTTTCTCTCGCTCCCTTTCTTTCCTTTTCTCTCTCCTGCTTTCACTTTTTCTCCTTTTCCCCCTTACCTGCTCTTTCTCTTCTCTTTATCCCCCTCCTGCGCTATCCTTGCCCCTATGCATCGCAATCTTTTGGACGTCTTAATTTACGGGAGGTGGGTGGATGGTTTTTTCGCCCTTAGAGGATTCCCTTCTTTTCCTTTTTTTTCTTTTCATTCTCTCTTTCTTTTATATAGTTCCTCTAGCGATTTTCACTGTCGAGGACTATGAAAGATATGAGATATATTTTGATGTACTTATGGCGTGCTTTGGTACGTCTTGATTACTGCTGATACTGCACACATTCACGTCGCTGTCATGCTCGAGACTCAGCCGACTGTATTTACCTGCTATGTCCGGTTTCGCTCCGGTGACTCTTCACTTGTTATGGTTTACTGCAGTATGTGGCGTTTTATGTACTTGACTGTTTCGAAATGATAATAAAAACCTTTTATTACAAAAAAAAACGGGAATATTTTAAACATTGAAGCCTATGGGATTCTCCTGAATAAATCTGCCGAATGAAACCACTGAATGGCAGGGCATTAGGGGAACCTTTCACTGCTGGTTTGTGTTCTCTGAATAGACGAAGCATTGCTTCTCTATGGGGATTTCACTGCCCTCGAACAGGCACCGAACAGGCACCGTATGTGCAGGCAATTCGCCAGGATTTAGCGAATTGCCTGCTCTCTGGATAGCCGAATGGCCAGGAAAGGCAACCGAACGCTGAATTTCACAGTTCGGTTCCCTTTCGTCAGCCATTCGGATCTCTTTGAATAACCCTGATAGAAACTGAGAGAGACGCTGACAAAGACACAGACAATGAGAAAAACAAACACTGATTGTTAAGGATCCTGGTACCCCAGGCGCCCCTTTCTGCTGAAATTAGGAGGTGATCATACGCACACACAGAATAGCCGACACATAAACTGTGAGAGAAGTCTTTGCCGATGGAACACCAAATGTAGAATGCTTTATTTACAGATTTTCAGGTACAGAAACAATGGAAATACGCCCAGCCGTGGAACAATGGCTGGAGTCAGATAACAATCATGTGATTAACTTGTTGCTGGGGAAGGTGTGGGTTGATGGGAGCATGTGAAAACCAAGGAATCCATTACTTACATGGGGGGTGGAAGCAGACAAAAGGTTAGATTGCAAGCTCTTGAGCAGGGTCCTCTCCTAATGTTTTGTGAGTGCAAAATATAACAACTTATAACTGTAACATACAGATACACACTTTGATAACAGCATAGCACATCACACAACACTCTACACTATATACAGAGACAATAAACTGTAAAGCAAAATAAATGCAAATAAACTTTCAGGGTTATTCAAAGAGCTCCAAATTGCTGGAGAAAGGTAACCGAATGCTGAAAATCAGAGTACAGTTACCTTTCCTGGCCATTCGGCTACCCAGAGAGCAGGCCATTCGCCAAATCCTGACGAATTGCCTGCACATACGGTGCCTGTTTGAGGGCAGTGAAATCCCCATAGAGAAGCAATGCTTTGTCTATTCAGAGAACACAAACCAGCAGTGAAAGGTTCCCCTAATGCCCTGCCATTCGGTGGTTTCATTCGGCAAATTTATTCAGGAGAATCCCATAGGCTTCAATGTTAAAAATATTCCCTTTTAATTCAATATCTAATAAACCGTTTATTATTTTAATCTGCAGCAAAAAGTCTCTTTATTTGTAGATTTTTTAGGATATTTTAAGCATTTTTCTGAATTTTAATTTTTTTTAAAAAAATCAGATTTTTTTTAAACTTGACTTCTTTTTTCTGTAACTTCCCTTTTTATTATCATTCATTGGATTTTATATGTAAATTTCAGACATTTTCGCTCAGTAGTTTCTTTGCAAACAGCGTTTCACTTTTCAAACATTCAAGCAAACGGTTTTGTTAATTTATTCACTGCATTCGTCTGCGGTGTCGGCTTTTTCCGGCGGCTTCGCTGCGGGTGATCGGCTCCTGCTCGGGTTTTTCCGGCGTTTTCAGTGGGTTAATCCAGATGTTTTTGTGGGTTTTCGGCGTGCATTCGCCGGGTTTTGCGGCAGCTTTTCCCTTCAATTCGGGGACCCTGTGGTGCTTGCTGAATACACCGCAGGGTCGCCGAAATGGGATCGCCAAATCGCGCCAAATTGAAGAGAACGAAAAGTCACCGAACGTGCAGTGACTTTTCGATTCTCTTTGAATTACCCTGTTTGGGGTGGCCGTTTCGTCGCACTGATATTCACTGACATATATAGAAACCCTGACAGACACAGACACTGAAATATAGACACAAACTATGACAATGATACAATCCCATTTTATTCAGCAATGTGAATCCCTCTGTCCTGCTACATTTTCCCTTTTATTATTGAGATTGATGTTTATCATTAAGTTGTATTTGAGAAATGTTTCTGTTAGTTTGTATAAAGAGATTAAATTATGATGTTGTCACGTTTCGGCGTGTTCCTCGGCGTCCTGTCTGTGCTTCCCGTTATGTTTTCTCTGTGATGTTTATTTTTTGCTGTGCTCCTCGGTTTGTCTTTGTGTGATAGAGAGAACGCATCGAAATGTTCAGATTATATGTAAATCCTAATATAAAAGCACATTAATCAAAGTGTTATGTAGGATATTTGAGTGGCAGGACTTGTACACGGCGCTCTGACACTTTGTATTCCTGTCTTTGTGTCTTTTTCATGGTCTGACTTCCTGCGCCAGAAATAGAGTATAAATCAGGGTGCAGACCTCTCCGTGACGCCCTCCACAAAGGCCAGCGACGCCACCGAACCAGAATGACACCAATTTGTCCGTCTCATGGCCACCCAAAATGTCTACTTCCAGAGGAGCTACATCTCCTCATAGGCGCAGGGTGTAATCATGGTTATGGTCAACAGGCCAGGAACCACATGAAGCGTCTGGTGCCGACCCAGCGCCAGCCAGCGGACCCTCAGCTTATGTCTCTCAGAGGACTCTCCCATGTTTTCCTCCTTTCTATTCTCAAGACAGACAGAAAAGGAGAGACTTGATTTCCCTAAAATAAAACCAAGACAAAAAACCCTAGTCCTCAACAAAAATAAACAGAAATGTCCTCAAATGTAAATAAATGGAAGCCGAGGCCAAGAGAAAGTACGACGACCTGACATGGAATAAAGCGATCCATGGACGAGTGTAAATTGTAAGATTTTTTTAAACCCAATGGAAGACAAGACCTGGCACAGAGTCACCACCTTCATTCCCTTCCCAAAATGTACCATCCTGAGAGATATGCTGTGCGGCAGAGTCCCATTTCCTATCAGTCGTGTAAAGTGTCAGACTACTTCCTCAGTAAAACTCTAAATATCAGACGCAACATCCCAACACAAGATAGTTATCTGCCACCTCCACTCCCACAGGTCCCCTCTGCCACCCTCTGCCGCTTCCTCCCAGCCACTGAGGAGGAAGTCAATTCCTTATTGTCCTCCTCACATCTCACCACGTGCCCGCTCGACCCCATTCCCTCGCATCTAATTCCTCCCCTCTCCTCCTCCCTCACCCCTGCTCTCACACACATCTTCAACCTATCTCTCTCCACTGGCTCCTTTCCATCCGCCTTCAAACACGCGCTAGTTACCCCTTTACTAAAGAAACCATCCCTAGATCCCAACTCTCCATCCAACTACCGCCCTGTATCCCTGCTTCCCTTCACATCAAAGCTCTTAGAAAAACTAGTCTTCAACCGCCTCTCCCTCTTCCTGTCCTCCAATTCCCTACTTGACCCCCTGCAATCTGGCTTCCGTCCCCTACACTCAACTGAAACTGCCCTCACCAAAGTCACCAACGACCTCCTAACTGCTAAAAAACACTGCCACTATTCTATTCTCATCCTGCTCGACCTCTCGGCTGCTTTTGACACTGTTGACCACCCCCTCCTTCTACAGACCCTCAACTCTCTGGGTCTCGGTGACACAGCACTTGCTTGGGTTGACTCCTATTTATCCAACAGGTCCTTCTGTGTGTCCTTTGCTGGTAACTCCTCCTCCTCATTGCCTCTATCTGTTGGTGTACCTCAAGGCTCTGTCCTTGGTCCTCTGCTCTTTTCCATCTACACCTCCTCCCTGGGCAAAATCATCAACAGCTTTGGCTTCAATTACCACCTCTACGCTGATGACACTCAGATCTACCTCTCTACCCCTGATCTCTCTCCCCCTGTCCTTTCAAAAGTCAGTGACTGTTTATCTGGCATCTCCTCCTGGATGGCCTCCCACCACCTAAAGATCAACATGTCGAAGACTGAACTCCTACTTATTCCTCCCTCCAATGCCTCCCCACCTCCTGACTTCTCGATCACGGTGGAGGGTATCACCATTTCCCCATCAAACCAAGTTCGCTGTCTTGGAGTTACACTGGACTCTGCTCTTTCCTTCATCCCCCACATCAAGTCTCTTTCCTCCTCCTGCCGATACCAACTGCGTAATATTTCCAGAATTCGGCCATTTCTTACCGCTGTCGCAACAAAACAACTCATACACGCCCTGGTAATCTCCCGACTCGACTATTGCAATAATCTCTTATCTGGCCTCCCTCTGTCCCGCCTCTCCCCCCTACAATCCATCCTGAACGCCTCCGCCAGGCTAATTCACCTCACCCGCCGCTCTGTCTCTGCCGCTCCCCTCTGCGAGTCCCTTCACTGGCTCCCCATCCACTGCAGAATTAAGTTCAAAATCCTTATCCTTACCTACAAAACCCTCACTAACTCAGCTCCCCACTACCTGTCCTCACTAATCACCAAATACACCCCAGCCCGCTCCCTAAGGTCAAACAGTGACCTGCGCCTAGCTTCTCACCGCATCACCTCTTCCCATGATAGACAGCAGGATTTCTCACGCGCAGCCCCCACTCTCTGGAACGCTCTCCCTCGTACTGTCAGACTTTCCCCTAACTTCTCTTCCTTCAAACGCTCCCTTAAAACGTTCCTATTTCGGGAAGCCGACCCCCCCAACTCACTGACGCAACCATCAATCACTCTCACCTTACAGTCCTCTCCTCCTGTTTCCAACCCTCCTAGATTGTGAGTTCCTACGGGAATAGGGCCTCATCTCCTCCTGTACTGTTTGTCAAATGTTGTTCAATGTATTGTAACCCTGTCTATACTGTGCTTATTGTACAGCGCTGCGGAATATGCTGGCGCTTTATAAATAAAGAATAATAATAATAATAATAATAATAAAAGTGTCCACCTTGCCCTCCCGAGAGACCTGGTGAGAACGGAGAGAGCGTCTAAGAGATGTTACCTCTGCTCCCACATCAGATGGGTCTCAGGAGAATGTGAGAAGACCCTCAGAGATGTTACCTCTGCTCCTGCATCAGATGGGTCTCAGGAGAAGAAGAGAAGACCCTCAGACATGTTACCTCTGCTCCCACATCAGATGGGTCTCAGGAGAAGATGAGAAGACCCTCAGAGATGTTATCTCTGCTCCTGCATCAGATGGGTCTCAGGAGAAGAAGAGAAGACCCTCAGACATGTTACCTCTGCTCCCGCATCAGATGGGTCTCAGGAGACGAAGTGAAGACCCTCAGACATGTTACCTCTGCTCCCGCATCAGATGGGTCTTAGGAAAAGAGGAGAAGACCCTCAGACATGTTACCTCTGCTCCCGCATCAAATGGGTCTCAGGAAAAGAGAAGACCCTCAGAGATGTTACCTCTGCTCCCGCATCAGATGGGTCTCAAGAGAAAAAGAGAAGACCCTCAGACTTGTTACCTCTGCTCCCGCATCAGATGGGTCTCAGGAAAAGAGAAGAAGACCCTCAGACATGTTACCTCTGCTCCCGCATCAGATGGGTCTCAGGAAAAGAGAAGAAGACCCTCAGACTTGTTACCTCTGCTCCCGCATCAGATGGGTCTCAGGAAAAGAGAAGAAGACCCTCAGACATGTTACCTCTGCTCCCGCATCAGATGGGTCTCAGGAAAAGAGGAGAAGACCCTCAGACATGTTGGCGTAATCCATGCAGAGATTCTCATAGAAATATCCCATTTTACTTTGCCCCAGTGGAAATGTCAAAAAATCCCCTGTGTGTATCAGCGGCCGTGGAACATTCTACACTGGAGGAACATCCTGACCGTCACACCATCGTTATCCCTTTATAACGGCCGACCGGCCTCGTGGATTGATCAGAAATATCTACAGTTGTGTTCAAAATTATTCAACCCCCAATGCTGTAAAGGGTTTTAGGGAATTTAGTGACATTTGTAATTGTATTCAGAATGAAATCCTATTTCAAGTGTTTTCAATCAGGTATTGAAAACACCTGTGGATGTCACGGAGCAGCAATAAAGCATAATAAGCACCAATTAGGCAGCTTTAAAATGACTGTGATACTCAGCTCCTTCTAGACATTTACTGGTGTGGTTACAAACATGGTGAAGTCAAGAGAATGGTCCAGGAAGACAAGAGAAGAGGTGATTACTCTTCACAGGAAGGGCAATGGCTATAAGAAGATTGCAAAGATGTTAAACATACCAAGAGAGACCATAGGAAGCATCATTCGCAAATTCAAGGCAAAGGGCACCGTTGAAACGCTACCTGGTCGTGGCAGAAAGAAGATGCTGACTTCGACTGCTGTGCGCTACCTGAAGCGTAGAGTGGAGAAAAGTCCCCGTGTGACTGCTGAGGAACTGAGAAAAGATTTGTCAGATGTGGGTACTGAAGTTTCAGCTCAGACAATACGGTGCACACTGCGTAATGAAGGCCTCCATGCCAGAACTCCCAGGCGCACCCCCTTGCTGTCTCCAAAGAATAAGAAGAGTCGACTGCAGTATGCCAAAAGTCATGTGGACAAACCACAGAAGTTTTGGGATAGTGTTCTGTGGACTGATGAAACAAAATTAGAACTGTTTGGGCCCATGGATCAACGCTATGTTTGGAGGAGGAAGAACAAGGCCTATGAAGAAAAGAACACCTTGCCTACTGTGAAGCATGGCGGGGGGGTCAATCATGCTTTGGGGCTGTTTTGCTTCTGCAGGTACAGGGAAGCTTCAGCGTGTGCAAGGTACCATGAATTCTCTTCAGTACCAGGAGATATTGGATGACAATGTGATGCAGTCCGTCACAAACCTGAGGCTTGGGAGACGTTGGACCTTTCAACAGGACAATGATCCCAAGCATACCTCCAAGTCCACTAGAGCATGGTTGCAGATTAAAGGCTGGAACATTTTGGAGTGGCCATCGCAGTCACCTGACTTAAATCCGATTGAGAACCTCTGGTGGGACTTAAAGAAAGCAGTTGCAGTGCGCAAGCCTAAGAATGTGACTGAACTGGAGGCTTTTGCCCATGACGAATGGGCGAAGATACCCGTAGATGGCTGCAAGACACTTGTGTCAAGCTATGCTTCACGTTTAAAAGCTGTTATAACTGTAAAAGGATGTTGTACTAAGTACTAAGATTGAATGTCACTTGGGGGTTGAATAAAACTGATAATGATGTGAGCACAGAAAATACATTTGTGGTTATTTCATTATAAATGTTATGTTATATTTGTCTGACCTACACGTGCCTCTTTGATTTAATTGTAAGCAAGATGACTGAATGATCAAAATCAATGTCAAACTGGCCAAAACACTCAATTTCAGTGGGGCTTGAATAATTTTGAACACAACTGTATATACGTCACATCTGCACCTGCTTTTATCTGTTTTTCAGGAAAGCTATGAGTCCATCCCTGGTTTGTCTATAAACACCTTAAATTTACCTAAATAACATCCAGGTTTTGTGTCATGTTTGAAGAGTCGCCATTCAGGGTTATTCAGAGAGCACCGATATGTCACTGACATTTCGGTGCTCTTTGATTCGCCGCACTTCGGCGAGTCCGATTTGCTGACCCTGCGGTGAATTCAGCATTATCCACAGGGTCCCCAAAGTGCAGCGAATCGGCCACCGAAAGCCGCCGCCGCCGAACCACCCACCGACAGCCGCTGCAAACCCATCGGACACCCGCCAAACGCAAAAACAGAAAAACGAATCTATTGAAAGTGTCAAATTTGAAACTCTGTTTGCAAAAAACCGTCTGGAATTTCCATATAAAATCCAATGAATGATAATAAAAAGGACTGATACAGGAAAAAAGAAAAATCCCAAAAAATGCCTAAAAAATAAATAAAGAGACTTTTTGCTGCAGATTAAAATAATAAACAGTTTATTAGATAATGGAATAAAACGCGAATATTTTGTAACATTGAAACCTATGGGTTTCGCCTGAATAAACCTGCCGAATGAAACCACTGAACATCAGGGCATTTCACTGACATTTCTCTGCTGTTCAATGTGAATAGATTAACCATTGCTTCTCTATGGGGGATTTCACTGCCGCCGAACAGCACCATATTTCGCTGCCATCGAACAGGAACCATATTTCACTGCCGCTGAACAGGCACCGTACTTGCTGGCAGTTCGCCATAATTTGGCGAATCGCCTGCTTTCTGAATAGCCAAATGGCCACGAAATTGTACCATACAGGGAAATTCACTGTTTGTTGCAATTTCGGGGCTGTCTCTGAATAACCCCTAGGCCAAGCATTGAGGAACAGACAATCACTGCCATCAGTTCCCTCTGTAACCGGTGATTCAAGGTATCCTGCGAGTAACATGACCTCCGCCATATTGCCGCTGCTCTAATGTTATGACTGCTCATATTTTAAGGCTGCATTTAATAAATTGTGCTTAATAGTTTTGGTTTTCAGCCTTTTTTCCCTAATTCCACACTCACCCTCTGACCATCTTTTTTTTTTTGAGAAAGGATTTTACCAGGAAGGTGGTGAGATTTCTCTGGTTTCCAGGAAGGATACATTGAGATTTCTCTTTTTTCAGGAAGGATACATTGAGATTTCTCTGGTTTTCAGGAAGGATACATTGAGATTTCTCTGGTTTTCAGGAAGGATACATTGAGATTTCTCTGGTTTTCCAGGAAGGACACATTGAGATTTCTCTGGTTTTCCAGGAAGGATACATTGAGATTTCTCTGGTTTTCCAGGAAGGATACTTTGAGATTTCTCTGGTTTTCAGGAAGGATACATTGAGATTTCTCTGGTTTTCAGGAAGGATACATCGAGATTTCTCTGGTTTCCAGGAAGGATACATTGAGATTTCTCTGGTTTTCCAGGAAGGATACATTGAGATTTCTCTGGTTTTCCAGGAAGGATACTTTGAGATTTCTCTGGTTTTCAGGAAGGATACATTGAGATTTCTCTGGTTTTCAGGAAGGATACATCGAGATTTCTCTGGTTTCCAGGAAGGATACATTGAGATTTCTCTGGTTTCCAGGAAGGATACATTGAGATTTCTCTGGTTTCCAGGAAGGATACATTGAGATTTCTCTGGTTTCCAGGAAGGATACATTGAGATTTCTCTGGTTTTCAGGAAGGATACATTGAGATTTCTCTGGTTACCAGGAAGGATACATTGAGATTTCTCTGGTTTTCAGTATGTCCTGGGGGGCGAGTCTGTACCGTTAGGTGTCTTGCCCAAGGACACTTACTGGAGAGGTGCTCTTGCTGGGATCAAACCCATGACTCCACAGGCTCTCTCCACGCAGAGCAGTGACGTTACCTCTACTCCACCCAGCCATCTAGCACATCCCATGTTGTAAATTCTTTGCATGCAGAGGCAACGCTTTAAGTCTGTTCGTCTCTCCCCCTACAGAGCACTATCCACAACATACACATCCACCTCCATTTTTTCTCTCTGAAATAGCACCCGACCGCTCCAACCACCCTCCCACCCAGTCCCTGTCCTAATCTTATAAACTCTCCACTGCTGCTGCTTCCACTTCACTCTCTGATTAACCTTATTCATCCCAAACGTTTGGTTCTTCCCATTCAATCCATGCTATACTCTACCTAACCACCAGCACCACACTCCCCCTGCTCCCTTTTGTTTCACTTATCTTTGTCCATTAGATTGTAAGATAATGTCTCACTGGGCAATTGTATCAAGCGTTGTATTAGCAGGACTGTCTCTACCTTATGTATCATCATTATTTTTTTAACATATTATGCTTTATTGAGAAAATTGCAATCATACAGAGATACAGTCTGCAGTGAAGAGTATAGCAATAAAGTCAAACAAAAAGAAGTAAAACATTGCTTAGATCATGGCGATTACTACAAATACAATGTTATGGGGCGACATATCGAGCAGGAATCCGCGATCGGGGGATAGAGACTGCATAGAGTGTAAGGAGACGTCTTGGTGAGGGAAGCAAGAGGTACAGAGCAGCAGATAAATGGCAAAGGAACATTCATTCCCGCTATGGTTCTATGTATCATCATTTATTAGGTGTCCTGTTTGTGCGTCGCTTTGGAATCTGTTGGTGCTATATAAATGCTGCACCTGTAATTATTCCCGTCTGCGATCGCTGAGCTGCAATGTTTTTCATCTTGTACCCGTTTTAGTTATCAATTATTTTAATAAACATTATATTCTATTGTTTTTAATCAGCAAAATTATCCATTTTATTAAGAATCTTATTTAAAGAGTCACATCTTAATCACTTTATATTTCTATGAATCGCCTCGAATGGACCCTCTGCTCCTCTAGAATGTAATCTCCTCTGCTCCTCTAGAATGTAATCTCCTCTGCTCCTCTAGAATGTAATCTCCTCTGCTCCTCTAGAATGTAATCTCCTCTGCTCCTCTAGATTGTAATCTCATCTGCTCCTCTAGAATGTAATCTCCTCTGCTCCTCTAGATTGTAATCTCCTCTGCTCCTCTAGATTGTAATCTCCTCTGCTCCTCTAGAATGTAATCTCCTCTGCTCCTCTAGATTGTAATCTCCTCTGCTCCTCTAGAATGTAATCTCCTCTGCTCCTCTAGATTGTAATCTCCTCTGCTCCTCTAGATTGTAATCTCCTCTGCTCCTCTAGAATGTAATCTCCTCTGCTCCTCTAGAATGTAATCTCCTCTGCTCCTCTAGAATGTAATCTCCTCTGCTCCTCTAGAATGTAAGATCCTCTGCCCCTCTAGATTGTAATCTCCTCTGCTCCTCTAGATTGTAATCTCCTCTGCTCCTCTAGAATGTAATCTCCTCTGCTCCTCTAGATTGTAATCTCCTCTAGAATGTAATCTCCTCTGCCCCTCTAGATTGTAATCTCCTCTGCCCCTCTAGATTGTAATCTCCTCTGCCCCTCTAGATTGTAATCTCCTCTGCCCCTCTAGATTGTAATCTCCTCTGCTCCTCTAGATTGTAATCTCCTCTGCTCCTCTAGATTGTAATCTCCTCTGCTCCTCTAGATTGTAATCTCCTCTGCTCCTCTAGATTGTAATCTCCTCTGCTCCTCTAGAATGTAATCTCCTCTGCTCCTCTAGAATGTAAGCTCCTGTGAGCCGGGCCCTCTGCTCCTCTAGATTGTAAACTCCTGTGAGCCGGACCCTCTGCTCCTCTAGATTGTAAGCTCCTGTGAGCCGGACCCTCTGCTCCTCTAGATTGTAAGCTCCTGTGAGCCGGACCCTCTGCTCCTCTAGATTGTAAGCTCCTGTGAGCCGGACCCTCTGCTCCTCTAGATTGTAAGCTCCTGTGAGCCGGACCCTCTGCTCCTCTAGATTGTAAGCTCCTGTGAGCCGGACACTCTGCTCCTCTAGATTGTAAGCTCCTGTGAGCCGGACCCTCTGCTCCTCTAGATTGTAAACTCCTGTGAGCCGGGCCCTCTGCTCCTCTAGATTGTAAACTCCTGTGAGCCGGGCCCTCTGCTCCTCTAGATTGTAAGCTCCTGTGAGCCGGGCCCTCTGCTCCTCTAGATTGTAAGCTCCTGTGAGCCGGGCCCTCTGCTCCTCTAGATTGTAAGCTCCTGTGAGCCGGGCCCTCTGCTCTTCTAGATTGTAAGCTCCTGTGCGCCAGAGGCCCAGCATGAGCAGTGTAAATCCAGTCACACATCCGACCAGAGGCTGATAAATGAACCCGACACAAGGAGAACTTAACCCTTTCAGTCCCCATTAAAACAAACAAAGAAATGAGAAAAAAGGATTGTGTTCCCAGATACTAAATGAGCCTTAACCGCATAATGATCCGAGTGAGTAATCATAATGTCCTGTGAGTGGGCTCCTTAATTTGGATGATAAATTCCTCGATTGGTGATGACCTTGGATCTGCTGTAATGGAGGGAAACCAGAGCCGCTTCAGGCTTCACTCCCTTCAGATTTATTATTCCATTATATAATCACTTCAGTGCGCGTTCCCGCGCTGGTTTCATGGCGACTCTTCGATTTCCCGTGCTGGTTACATGGCGGCTCTTCACTTTCCTGCGCTGGTTTCATGGCGGCTCTTCGCTTTCCTGCAGTGGTTTCATGGCGGCTCTTCAATTTCCCACGCTAGTTACATGGCGGCGCTTTCACTTTCTCGCGCTGGTTACATGGCGGCTCTTAATTTTCCCGCGCTGGTTTTATGGCGAGTCTTCGATTTCCCGCACTAGTTTCATGGCGGCTTTTCAGTTTCCCGCGCTGGTTTCATGGCGACTGTTCGATTTCTCGTGCTGGTTACATGTCGGCTCTTCACTTTCCTGCGCTGGTTTCATGGCGACTCTTTGATTTCCTACACTGGTTTCATGGCGGCTCTTCACTTTCTCACTCTGGTTTCATGGCGGGTCTTCACTTTCCTGCGCTGGTTACATGGCGGTTCTTCAATTTCCCGCGCTGGTTTCATGGCGGCTCTTCACTTTCCCATGCTGGTTTCATGGAGACTCTTCGATTTCCTACGCTGGTTTCATAGCAGCTCTTCAATTTCACGCTCTGGTTTCATGGGGGCTCTTCACTTTCCAACGCTTGTTACATGTCGGCTCTTCACTTTCCTGCGCTGGTTTTATGGCGACTCTTCGATTTCCCGCGCTGGTTTCATGGCGGCTCCTCGATTTCCTGCGCTGGTTTCATGGCGGCTCTTCACTTTCCAGTGCTGGTTTTATGGCGACTCTTCGATTTCCCGCGCTGGTTTCATGGCGACTCTTCGATTTCCCGCGCTGGTTTCATGGCGGCTCCTCGATTTCCTGCGCTGGTTTCATGGCGGCTCTTCACTTTCCAGTGCTGGTTTTATGGCGACTCTTCGATTTCCCGCGCTGGTTTCATGGCGACTTTTCGATTTCCCATGCTGGTTTCATGGCGGCTCTTCACTTTCCAGTGCTGGTTTTATGGCGACTCTTCGATTTCCTGCGCTGGTTTCATGGCGGCTCTTCTCTTTCCTGCGCTGGTTTCATGGCGGCTCTTCTCTTTCCTGCAGTGGTTTCGTGGAGACTCTTCAATTTCCCATGCTAGTTACATGGCGGCTTTTCACTTTCCCGCGCTGGTTTCATGGCGACTGTTCGATTTCTCGTGCTGGTTTCATGGCAGCTCTTCGATTTCCCGCGGTGGTTTCATGGCGGCTCTTCAATTTCCCGCACTGGTTTCAAGGCAACTCTTCGATTTCCTATGCTGGTTACATAGCGGCTCTTCAATTTCCCGCTCTGGTTTCATGGTGGCTCTTTACTTTCCCACACTAGTTACATGGCGGCTCTTCACTTTCCAACGCTGGTTACATGTCGGCTCTTCACTTTCCTGCACTGGTTACATGGCGGCTCTTCACTTTTCAGTGCTGGTTTTATGGCGACTCTTCAATTTCACGTGCTGCTTTCATGGCAACTCTTCCATTTCCTACACTGGTTACATGGCGGCTCTTCACTTTCCCACGCTGATTACATGTTGGCTTTTCACTTTCCCGCGCTGGTTACATGGCGGCTCTTCAATTTCCCACACTGCTTTCATGGCTGCTCTTCACTTTCTCATGCTGGTTACATGGCGGCTCTTCACTTTCCCACGCTGGTTTGATGGCAACTCTTCGATTTCCCGCGCTGGTTTCATGGCAGCTCTTTGATTTCCCTCGCTGGTTTCATGGCTGCTCTTCGCTTTCCTGCAGTGGTTTCATGGAGACTCTTCGATTTCCCACACTAGTTACATGGTGGCTCTTCACTTTCCCGCGCTGGTTGCATGGCGGCTCTTCACTTTCCCGTGCTGGTTACATGGCGAGTCTTTGATTTCCCGTGCTGGTTTCATGGCGGCTTTTCACTTTCCCACGCTGGTTTCATGGCGACTCTTCGATTTCCCGTGCTTGTTTCATGGCAGCTCTTTGATTTATTGCGCTGGTTTAATGGCGGCTCTTCACTTTCCCACGCTGGTTTCATGGCGACTCTTCGATTTTCTGCGCTGGTTTCATGGCAGCTCTTTGATTTTCCCGCAGTGATTTCATGGCGGCTCTTCACTTTTCCGCGCTGGTTTCATGGTAGCTGTTCGATTTCCCGTGCTGGTTTCATGGCGGCTTTTCACTTTCCTCGCTGGTTTCATGGCGGCTCTTCGCTTTCCTGCATTGGTTTCATGGAGACTCTTCGATTTCCCATGCTAGTTACATGGTGGTTCTTCACTTTCCCGCGCTGGTTTAATGGCGACTTTTCACTTTCCCGCGCTGGTTTTATGGCGACTCTTCGATTTCCCGCGCTGGTTTAATGGTGGCTTTTCACTTTCCCGCGCTGGTTTCATGGCAGCTCTTCGATTTCCCTTGTTGGTTTCAAGGTAACTCTTCACTTTCCCGCATTGGTTTCCTGTTGACTCTTCGATTTCCCGCGCTGGTTTCATGGCAGCTCTTCGATTTACCGTGCTGGTTTCATGGCGGCTCTTCGATTTACCGTGCTGGTTTCATGGCGGCTCTTCGATTTACCGTGCTGGTTTCATGGCGGCTCTTCAATTTCCTGTGCTGGTTTCACAGAGACTCTTCACTTTCCGCGCTGTTTCATGGCAGCTCTTCGATTTCCTGCACTGGTTTATTGGCAGCTCTTCACTTTTCCGTGCTAGTAACATGATGACACTTTACTTACGTATCGGTATTGGTGTGGCATGAGAGTGCGTGGGGGTATTGGTGTGGTGTTGGAGTGCATAGGGTACTGGTGGGCAAAGGAAGTGTGTGAGGGTATAGCTGTGGGATTGCGTGGAGGTAATGGCTGGGCATGGGATTGCGTGGGGGTATTGGTGTGACTGAGTGGGTGTCGTGGGGGTATTGGTGTGGCGTGTGAATGCGTGGGGGTATTGGTGTGGCTCGTGAGTGCATGTCGGTACTGGTGGGGCGTGGGAATGCATAGGGGTATTGGTGTGGGAGTGCTTAAGGTATTGGTGTGGCTCGTGAGTGCGTGTCGGTATTGGTGGGGCATAGGAAGTGTGAGGGTATTGGTGTGGGAATGCGTGAAGGTAATGGCTAAGCGTGGGATGGCGTGGGGATATTGGTGTGACTGAGTGGGAGGGTGTGGGTGTATTGGTGTGGCTAAGTGGGAGTGCATGGGGTTTTGGCGTGGGAGTGCGTATGGGTATTGGTGTGTTTGAGTGGGAGTATATGTCCCTCAGTGTGTGTGTCCGTGTTATATGTCCCTCAGTGTGTACCCCTGATATGTGTGCCCAGCTGTGTGGGCTCTGAAGGCTCAGCTCACACAGGATCCCACAGCTGCACAGGCTGACAGCCCTCTCTGTGCCTGGCTCCCCTCACTGGCAGTGCCCCCTCCCCCCTCGGCAGTGCCCCCTCCACCTGGCAGTGCCCCATCCCTCCTGGCAGTCCGTGTAGCACCTGAGACCTGTCTCACCTTCCCCTTCAAGTGTAGATGCGCGGTCACGAGAGTCTGCTGGGGAGAACACGGGGTCCAGTAAGGGAGCGGTGTGACGGAACCGTTCTCTTCCGCCTGTCCTGACTCTCCAGACACCCTTTTGTTGCGGTCAGCCCGGCTACTGGGAGTGCTGACCTCAGCGCCTCTAGCAGCTTGACCCGCCTGCCTCTGTTCCTCTGCCCTGGAGCCGTTAGGAATCTCCAGAAGGCCGCTCGGTGCCTTCTGATGTTGAGTATATAGTGTAGTGTCGCTGAAATAAACACCAGACGCGGCTGTATGTTTTAAAACAGGATTCTCTCTCTGTCTCAGTCTGAGAGTTCTCTGGCTTTTTAATGAACAAAACGCCACCATTTATGCTGAAATCCAACAGTCATAATTTGCATAAAATGACGCACATCGTCCTACCAATATACTAATTACATTATGTCAGTTATTTACAATAAACATTCATTACATTCTTTAGCCTTCAGCTCACACAACATTTGTATAATCCATTGTTCTAACACATCAGATTAAATACAAACACTATCCCAGACTTCTTGAATTAAACATGCAGCCAGATAAGGGGGAAAAGCCCTGTTACATAAATTACACAGCAGTAAAGCTTGTTTACTGTATATACAGAAAAACATTTACCTACAGGAATATAAGTATATTTAAAACCAAAGCTGCGGCATTTTACACTAAACTAAATTAAACTAAAACCAAACGATGTAAAATATATTTAAAATCACACGATACAATTGAACATAAAGTCTCTTGGGGTTTGAAGCATGGAGCGTTACATCAGCTAGGCTTGTGCACCGATATTTTTTTTTGGTTCGATTCGGTCGATTTGTTCGGATGTTTAAACTTTTCGATTCAGCTCGTTTCGACCGATTTCTGTTTCGAATCGGTTCGGTTCGGTTCGTTTTTCGTGTACATATTTTTTTTCGTAATATCGACCATTTTTCGTGTCACTTTGCTCGTTGTTTGTATCAACTTTTCGGAAATTTCGGAAATTTTCGTTTTTTCGTTTTTACGGAACTTCTGTTCTCCTCGTTTCAAAGTGTCTACGATACTTCTGGCGATTCTATCGTGTTTTTTTTTATTAAGTAAAGATCAAATCATGAATAGAGCAAAAATAAATTTCGATTTGACACATTTCAAGTCCATTCGAAAATTCCGAAAATATTTTGTTTCGGCTCGGAAAACTTTTCGGATCTGCCATTTTCGGATCTAAAAATTTTCGGAAAATCGTCCGCATCCGAAAACACAAATCGGGAAATTTCGTGAAAATTCCCGAAACCCGAAACGCACATCCCTAACATCAGCTGCATGACAAGCGGCATTAACAGATGTGACCCAGTTGGGGTGCTGGGATCTGTTGCAAAACAAGTATCAGAATCCTGTGTATCACATGGCGAGACGCGCTATAATCATTTGCACATTTAGGTAAATTGTAGCATTTTGGGTCGAGTTTCCATACGATTAACGTGTTTAATATGAGCCGTGCCTCGGCGTGCTGAGGACGAGGAGACAAAGCCACATGAGACGCGCAGTGTCTGTGCGTAAAGACACAATAATCCTCTATACAGACACACTATCTCCTCCAGAAGGTCACACACGGCGACGCGCGGGTGTAGCTCATGGCGACGCGCGGGTGTAGCTCATGGCGATGCGCGGGTGTAGCTCAGTGCACGGCTCGGCGTGTCCGGCACCAGGCAGATATATAGCGGCGAGCATGTTACCCGACACGTGAAAGCTGGCGCGTTACCTGATGTCAGAGGATGCGGCGCGTGATACATCGTAATAAAAGTAATACCCGGAGACCTGAGTACACACATAAAACTCCGCGCGACGGAGCTCAGCCGGGTGGGGACTCGTTACTCCTCGCAGGATTATTCCCATCTCAGCGTTTACTCACTGCTGCCAAATTCCCCCTCTGAATCGAATGAGCTCGTGAAAAAGCATCGAGCAATTAAACCTATGCATTAAATAAAGGAGTTAAAGGGAAATCCCTGCACAGACGGTGGAGTCACATCTCACTTCTTGCCGCAGACGGTCCCAGGTTCGCCTGGTTTTGCTGCTCAGCAGAATATTCGCGTCTCTGCACGTTAATACTCGGAATTCCTGCAGCCGCGCGTTTTAGGACATCGACACCAACATTTCGGCGCTCTCTCTTTCACTGCACTTCGAGGAAACAAATTTTCCCCACTCTGCGGTGAATTCAGCAATCACCGCATGATCCCCCGAGTGCAGGGAAAACCCGCCGCAAAGCGGCGCAAACCCGACGAACACCCCCCCTCGAAAACCCGCTCGAACCGCCACAAAAAACACACAAACACAGCAAAAGCCGCCGAACACAGCGCGGAGCAGCAGCTGAAAAAATACGACAAGCTGACGAACGGGGTGAAAAAAAAAGGTTGAAAGTGTCAAAATTGAAACGCTGTTCCAAAAAAACGACTGAACGAAAATGTCTGGAATTTCCATATAAAATCCAATGAATGATAATAAAAAGGGCTGTTACAGAAAAATGAAAAAACGATTTGAAAACGGGAAAAAATTTGGCTGAAAAAAATCCCAAAAAATGCCTTAAAGATGCTAAAAAAAATCAATAAATAAAGAGACTTTTTGCTGCAGATTAAAATAATAAACGGTTTATTAGATATTGGATAAAACGGGAATATTTTTAACATTGAAACCTATGGGATTCGCCTGAATAAACCTGCCGAATGAAACCACTGAACATCAGGGCATTTCACTGACATTTCTCTGCTGTTCAATGTGAATAGATTAACCATTGCTTCTCTATGGGGGATTTCACTGCCGCCGAACAGCACCGTATTTCACTGCCGCCGAACAGCACCGTATTTCACTGCCGCCGAACAGGCACCGTATTTCACTGCCGCCGAACAGGCACCGTATTTCACTGCCGCCGAACAGGCACCGTATTTCACTGCCACTGAACAGCACCGTATTTCATTGCCGCCGAACAGGCACCATATTTCACTGCTGCCGAACAACACCGTATTTCACTGCCACCAAACAGCACCGTATTTTACTGCTGCCGAACAGCAAAGTATTTCACTGTCACCAAACAGCACCGTATTTCATTGCCGCCGAACAGACACTGTATTTCACTGGCAATTCACCAAAATTTGGCAAACCGTCTGCTCTCCGAATGGCCACGGCATGTCACCGTATGGGGAAATTGAGTGTTCGGTGACATTTTGGGGCCAGTTCGGCTCTCTCTGAATAACCCTTCCTTAATATTCCAGGGGTTTCTGACTTTCTGTAAGTTTTAAGTCGTCATTTGTTTTTCCGCAGAGTTTTGATTTCCCGTGTTAACACTCACCGCACACGGCTTCGTATGTGGATCCAATGGGTGGGAACTATTGCTCAGGGAAACATACACATGTATTCGGTTGCAGGCAGGGCTGGATTTGCATCTCAGGAACCTGTAGGCACAGAAATCTAGAGCGCCCGCCACACCCCCCCCCCCAAAAAAAAAACCGGAAACACACCAAAATGACTTTTTACATTTTCGTTTTGGGGCAAACTAAAAAAATATTATTTAAAGCCCTAAAAATCTGTTCCCCTCTGCGTCAAATCATAAGAAGGAGCAGAATCTGTTGTGTTGGTTGTGTTAGTGCGGCGGCATCGTGTGTGTTTATATGTAAAAGCATATATTGCCTCGGCCGTAAAACAGAGAAAAATTTACATTTACTGTTTTTCAGTGTTTATGTTTACATGTTACATTGTGATGTTTGTATCATTAGACCAAACCAATGACACTCACTTAAACCTGTGCGCTGTACAATTCAGAGATGCAGGTTCCAAAGCCCCCCCGTCTCTCCTCACTGCAGCGCCGCGGTATAGCTTGTCGATGTAACAATGCGTTGCATTATCAGCTCCGCACTTGCTGGCAGTGCCGGGAAATGAGAAGGTGAGTTAGCGCAGCATCACTGTGCACTTTATAATCGTAAACTGAATAATAAAGCTGCGTTAGAAAAAAAAAGAACAATATTATTTTATTTGTTGTTTTATATAAATCTCACCTGGTTACATTTGGTTTCACTGGAAAAACCATAATCTGACCAAACCAATGATTCCTCATATGTTCCTCCAGCTCTTAGGGCTCCAGACATACAGGGGTTAAATGACTGTAAAGTGTAAAAAAAAAAAGGTTCTCTACAGATCAAGGCGCCCCTTGTGGCATTCACCTGTAGGCACATGCATACTCCGCCTCGGTATAAATCCGGTCCTTGTTGCAGGGGGCCCCTGTGAGGACGCACTGTCTGTGTGTGCAGTAATGGAGGCGCACAGTAAGCTATATAATACACGATGCCAGTGCTCTGCGTGCGGTGCTGAGCGGCGCATCAAGTGCATTTACTGCCTTTACATGTTTCTTTTAATGCTGTCATTCCCAGCCGCCAGTAAATGTAATGTCCTGGCTGTTATTGTGCGCTCCTGCGTTACATCATGTTCTTTGCATTCCACAAATACAAAGCTATTTAAACATATAAAGATATTCAGATTAAGTGATTTTCAGCCACGTGGAAAGTTTTAAGAGGAAGCCGGACGTTATCTGTATCTCTCACGCAGGGCTCACGTCCTGCAGAAACGCACAGGAACGCAGCTCCCTCACTACTTCAGCAGCAGCAACTTCGTTCCCTTTTGGATGATGCACTGAGAAGCTGCAATACCTTTCTATACTGACACAATTTTATAAAACCGTCTCTAAGGGTTTTTCCCGGATTTAGCGTCACGGGGAGCTGGAAGTGAGCGTCACGGGGAGCTGGATGTGAGCGTCACGGGGAGCTGGATGTGAGCGTCACGGGGAGCTGGATGTGAGCGTCACGGGGAGCTGGATGTGAGCGTCACGGGGAGCTGGATGTGAGCGTCACGGGGAGCTGGATGTGAGCGTCACGGGGAGCTGGATGTGAGCGTCACGGGGAGCTGGATGTGAGCGTCACGGGGAGCTGGAGTGAGCGTCACGGGGAGCTGGATGTGAGCGTCACGGGGAGCTGGATGTGAGCGTCACGGGGAGCTGGATGTGAGCGTCACGGGGAGCTGGAAGTGAGCGTCACGGGGAGCTGGATGTGAGCGTCACGGGAGCTGGATGTGAGCGTCACGGGGAGCTGGAAGTGAGCGTCACGGGGAGCTGGAAGTGAGCGTCACGGGGAGCTGGATGTGAGCGTCACGGGGAGCTGGAAGTGAGCGTCACGGGGAGCTGGATGTGAGCGTCACGGGGAGCTGGATGTGAGCGTCACGGGGAGCTGGAAGTGAGCGTCACGGGGAGCTGGAAGTGAGCGTCACGGGGAGCTGGATGTGAGCGTCACGGGGAGCTGGAAGTGAGCGTCACGGGGAGCTGGATGTGAGCGTCACGGGGAGCTGGAAGTGAGCGTCACGGGGAGCTGGATGTGAGCGTCACGGGGAGCTGGAAGTGAGCGTCACGGGGAGCTGGATGTGAGCGTCACGGGGAGCTGGAAGTGAGCGTCACGGGGAGCTGGATGTGAGCGTCACGGGGAGCTGGAAGTGAGCGTCACGGGGAGCTGGATGTGAGCGTCACGGGGAGCTGGAAGTGAGCGTCACGGGGAGCTGGATGTGAGCGTCACGGGGAGCTGGATGTGAGCGTCACGGGGAGCTGGAAGTGAGCGTCACGGGGAGCTGGAATGTGAGCGTCACGGGAGCTGGAAGTGAGCGTCACGGGGAGCTGGATGTGAGCGTCACGGGGAGCTGGAAGTGAGCGTCACGGGGAGCTGGATGTGAGCGTCACGGGGAGCTGGATGTGAGCGTCACGGGGAGCTGGATGTGAGCGTCACGGGGAGCTGGAAGTGAGCGTCACGGGGAGCTGGATGTGAGCGTCACGGGGAGCTGGATGTGAGCGTCACGGGGAGCTGGAAGTGAGCGTCACGGGGAGCTGGAAGTGAGCGTCACGGGGAGCTGGATGTGAGCGTCACGGGGAGCTGGATGTGAGCGTCACGGGGAGCTGGAAGTGAGCGTCACGGGGAGCTGGATGTGAGCGTCACGGGGAGCTGGAAGTGAGCGTCACGGGGAGCTGGATGTGAGCGTCACGGGGAGCTGGAAGTGAGCGTCACGGGGAGCTGGAAGTGAGCGTCACGGGAGCTGGATGTGAGCGTCACGGGGAGCTGGATGTGAGCGTCACGGGGAGCTGGATGTGAGCGTCACGGGGAGCTGGAAGTGAGCGTCACCGTGAGCTGGAAGTGAGCGTCACGGGAGCTGGAACGTGAGCGTCACGGGGAGCTGGATGTGAGCGTCACGGGGAGCTGGAAGTGAGCGTCACGGGGAGCTGGATGTGTTGTCACGGGGAGCTGGATGGAGCGTCACGGGAGCTGGAAGTGAGCGTCACGGGAGCTGGATGTGAGCGTCACGGGAGCTGGAAGTGAGCGTCACGGGGAGCTGGATGTGTTGTCACGGGGAGCTGGATGTGAGCGTCACGGGGAGCTGGAAGTGAGCGTCACGGGAGCTGGATGTGAGCGTCACGGGGAGCTGGAAGTGAGCGTCACGGGGAGCTGGATGTGTTGTCACGGGGAGCTGGATGTGAGCGTCACGGGGAGCTGGAAGTGAGCGTCACGGGGAGCTGGATGTGAGCGTCACGGGGAGCTGGAAGTGAGCGTCACGGGGAGCTGGAAGTGAGCGTCACGGGGAGCTGGATGTCCGTGTTATGGTGACATGGATGTGAGCGTCATGGGGAGCTGGATGTCTGCGTTATGGCGACATTGATGTGAGCGTCATGGTGACCCTTCAGTACATGGCCAGGGATCAGAGGAATCCTGAGGAATTACTGGGGAGATACAATGTTTAAAACCATTTGAAGTCATGTGCCATAATTGAACCCAGACACGTTATATATCAAACACATAAGAATTCCCTAGCTGTGTAGCCAGGTGTGATGGTACCAAGCCTTCAAAGTGTGACGGAACCGAGCCTTCAAAGTGTGACGGAACCGAGCCCTCAAAGTGTGACGGAACCGAGCCTTCAAAGTGTGACGGAACCGAGCCCTCAAAGTCTGACGAATCCGAGCCCACAAAGTCTGACTGAACGGCCCCCACACTGTTTATTTGTGTTTAATTTTCCCTACACTCTCACCTCCCTGCACTCTCACCTCCGAGCACTCTCACCTCCGAGCACTCTCACCTCCCTGCACTTTCACCTCCGAGCACTCTCACCTCCGAGCACTCTCACCTCCCTGCACTCTCACCTCCGAGCACTCTCACCTTCCTGCACTCTCACCTCCCTGCACTCTCACCTCCGAGCACTCTCACCTCCCTGCACTCTCACCTCCGAGCACTCTCACCTCCCTGCACTCTCACCTCCCTACACTCTCACCTCCCTGCACTCTCTCCTCCGAGCACTCTCACCTCCCTGCACTCTCACCTCCGTGCACTCTCACCTCTGAGCACTCTCACCCACCCTCACTCGCACCTCCCAGCACAGCGGAAGGTGCAGCAGGACGGAAATGCCGAGCTTGGGTTCTAGAATCCGTAACACCAGGTAATAAACTTTTTCTGGACGTAACACGACACAATGAGGGGTTATTATTATTATTATTATTCTTTATTTATAAAGCACCAGCATATTCCGCAGCGCTGTACAATAAGCACAGTGTAGACAGGGTTACAATACCTTGAACAACATTTGACAAACAGTACAGGAGGAGATGAGGGCCCTATTCCCGTAGGAACTCACAATCTAGGAGGGTTGGGGTTGGAAACAGGAGGAGAGGACTGTAAGGTGAGAGTGATTGATGGTTGTGTCAGTGAGTTGGGTGGTCGGCTTCCCTAAATAGGAATGTTTTAAGGGAGCGTTTGAAGGAAGAGAAGTTAGGGGAAAGTCTGACAGTACGAGGGAGAGCGTTCCAGAGAGTGGGGGCTGCTCGTGAGAAATCCTGCAGTCTATCATGGGAAGAGGTGATGCAGGGAGAAGCTAGGCGCAGGTCACTGTTTGACCTTAGGGAGCGGGCTGGGGTGTATTTGGTGATTAGTGAGGACAGGTAGTGGGGAGCTGAGTTAGTGAGGTTTTGTAGGTAAGGATAAGGATTGGAACTTAATTCTGCAGTGGATGGGGAGCCAGTGAAGGGACTCGCAGAGGGGAGCGGCAGAGACAGAGCGGCGGGTGAGGTGGATGAGGAGCAGTGAAGGGACTCGCAGAGGGGAGCGCAGAGACAGAGCGGCGGGTGAGGTGAATTAGCCTGGCGGAGGCGTTCAGGATGGATTGTAGGGGGAGAGGCGGGACAGAGGGAGGCCAGATAAGAGATTAATGCAATAGTCGAGTCGGGAGATTACCAGGGCGTGTATGAGTTGTTTTGTGGTGACAGCGGTAAGAAATGGCCGAATTCTGGAAATATTACGCAGTTGGTATCGGCAGGAGGAGGAAAGAGACTGGATGTGGGGGATGAAGGAAAGAGCAGAGTCAAGTGTAACTCCAAGACAGCGAACTTGGTTTGATGGGGAGATGGTGATACCCTCCACCGTGATAGAGAAGTCAGGAGGTGGGGAGGCATTGGAGGGAGGAATAAGTAGGAGCTCAGTCTTTGACATGTTGATCTTTAGGTGGTGGGAGGCCATCCAGGAGGAGATGCCAGATAAACAGTCACTGACTTTTGAGAGGACAGGGGGAGAGAGATCAGGGGTAGAGAGGTAGATCTGAGTGTCATCAGCGTAGAGGTGGTAATTAAAGCCAAAGCTGTTGATGATTTTGCCCAGGGAGGAGGTGTAGATGGAAAAGAGCAGGGGACCAAGGACAGAGCCTTGAGGTACACCAACAGATAGAGGCAATGAAGAGGAGGAGTTACCAGCAAAGGACACACAGAAGGACCTGTTGGATAAATAGGAGTCAACCCAAGCAAGTGCAGTGTCACCGAGACCCAGAGAGTTGAGGGTCTGTAGAAGGAGGGGGTGGTCAACATGTCAAAAGCAGCCGAGAGGTCAAGCAGGATGAGAATAGAATAGTGGCCGTGTTTTTTAGCAGTTAGGAGGTCGTTGGTGACTTTGGTGAGGGCAGTTTCAGTTGAGTGTAGGGGACGGAAGCCAGATTGCAGGGGGTCAAGTAGGGAATTGGAGGACAGGAGAGGGAGAGGCGGTTGAAGACTAGTTTTTCTAAGAGCTTTGATGTGAAGGGAAGCAGGGATACAGGGCGGTAGTTGGATGGAGAGTTGGGATCGAGGGATGGTTTCTTTAGTAAAGGGGTAACTAGCGCGTGTTTGAAGGCGGATGGAAAGGAGCCAGTGGAGAGAGATAGGTTGAAGATGTGTGTGAGAGCAGGGGTGAGGGAGGAGGAGGAGGAATTAGATGTGAGGGAATGGGTCGAGCGGGCACGTGGTGAGATGTGAGGAGGACAATAAGGAATTGACTTCCTCCTCAGTGGCTGGGAGGAAGCGGCAGAGGGTGGCAGATGGGACCTGTGGGAGTGGAGGTGGCAGATAACTATCTTGTGTTAGGATGTTGCGTCTGATATTTAGAGTTTTACTGAGGAAGTAGTCTGCCAGGTCTTGAGCGCTGAAGGCAGCTGAGGGGGGAGGTGCAGGTGGGTAGAGGAGGGTGTTGAAGGTGGACCAGAGCCGTTTAGGGTTGGAGGACAGCGTAGATATAAGAGATTATATAGAGCGTAGATATAAGGGGTTAACCCTTAACACTAATTACAAACAGAAAGAGCAAAACAGCGTATGCTCGAACACCGTGCCTAATCACGCGGTGACAACACGGCAACATCAACAACGATTCTTTATTAGAAATATATAACATACTCAATAATAAAACAATTAAAAAGCGGGAGGGGCTCACAGATCCTATAATAATGAGTGATCAGTGTAATCGTACGGGACTGGACACTCTGTAACTGTGTGATTTATTAGTGATTAGTGTCACACTCTTATTAATCCAGCTGTAATGCCCGGAGGCGAGGAAATGACTGCTCAGGGATACAGCACTAAGAGATCCATCCAGCACTGAGAGTGAGCGCTCAGGGTGATACATGCGATTGTGGCAAGGTTAGGGTACATCTAGGTGGTCAGATCACTTATATGAAGCGGAGTTACTAACTCAATATAATGCAGATTCCCTGTGTTATTTACCAGACATATAAACCGTGATATCGGAGGTTAAATACTCCCAGCCAGGATCACCTATTTTAATGCCACGTGCAAATTTTATTGCTTCCTTGATGTGGGGCCTGTGACGTAAGGGGTGCACGGACATAGAGGTATATTAGTAGGGTGCAGGCCTGATGTGCTATATCATTTCCTTGGCCTCCCTTGTGTGCAGAATGTTTATGTAATCTGAGTTATGCAAGAATAATGTTATTGTGTATCTGTCTATTGTATGGTCCATGTGTATCTTGTTATCTGCGGATAGGATTGCTCTCAGGAATGTGTTGATATCTCTTTATATTTGAGTACTGGATTTTTCCAAAGCTTTCGACACAGTTTCCACACAAAAGGTTACTATTTAAATTAAGAAAAATTGGTCTAGATGAAAATACTTGTTCTTGGATAGAAAACTGGTTAAAAGATAGGGTACAGAGAGAGGTCATAAATGGTACATTTTCAAGATGGACATCAGTGGTAAGCGGTGTCCCTCAGGGGTCTGTTATAGGACCAATACTATTCAATTTATTTATAAATGACCTTGAGATAGGCATTGAAAGTCATGTATCAGTGTTTGCAGATGACACAAAACTAGGAAAAGTGATACAATGTGAGCAGGATGTTACAGTATGTGCAGGTGATACAATGTGAGCAGGATGTTACTTCGCTGCAGAGGGATTTAGATAGATTGGGGGACTGGGCGCTTAAATGGCAGATGAAATTTAATCTAGATAAATGCAAAGTTATGCACTTTGGAGTGAAGAACACACAAGCATCGTATACCATAAATGGTACGGAGTTAGGGAAATCCAAGCAGGAGAAGGATTTGGGAATAATCATAGACTTCAAACTAAGTAACAATGTGCAATGTCAAACAGCAGCCGCCAAGGCCAGCAAGGTATCGGCATTAAAAGGGGAGTTCACTCACGGGATGAAAACCTAATTTTGCCTCTGTATAAATCAATGGTCAGGCCGCACCTTGAATATGCCGTGTGCTTCCCACACCTGGTTATATAAAGATATTATAGCGAAAGAAAAAGTGCAGAGACGGGCAACTAAATTAATAAGGGGAATGGAAGGGTTAAGTTATGAGGAAAGACTAACAAGCTTAAACCTGTTTAGAGAAACCGCGCTTTAGAGGGGATCTGATAACTTTATATAAATATATAAGAGGCCTCAGAGGGATCTGATAACTTTATATAAATATATACGGGGCCTCAGAGGGATCTGATAACTTTATATAAATATACGAGGCCACAGAGGGATCTGATAACTTTATATAAATATATACGAGGCCTCAGAGGGATCTGATAACTTTATATAAATATATACAGGGCCTCAGAGGGATCTGATAACTTTATATAAATATATACGAGGCCTCAGAGGGATCTGATAACTTTATATAAATATATACGGCGCCTCAGAGGGATCTGATAACTTTATATAAATATATACGGCGCCTCAGAGGGATCTGATAACTTTATATAAATATATACGAGGCCTCAGAGGGATCTGATAACTTTATATAAATATATACGGGCCTCAGAGGCATCTGATAACTTTATATAAATATATACGGGGCCTTAGAGGGATCTGATAACTTTATATAAATATATACGGGGCCTCAGGGATCTGATAACTTTATATAAATATATACGGGGCCTCAGAGGGGTCTGATAACTTTATATAAATATATACGGGGCCTCAGAGGAGTCTGATAACTTTATATAAAAATATACGGCGCCTCAGAGGGATCTGATAACTTTATATAAATATATACGAGGCCTCAGAGGGATCTGATAACTTTATATAAATATATACGAGGCCTCAGAGGGATCTGATAACTTTATATAAATATATACGGCGCCTCAGAGGGATCTGATAACTTTATATAAATATATACGAGGCCTCAGAGGGATCTGATAACTTTATATAAATATATACGGCGCCTCAGAGGGATCTGATAACTTTATAAAAATATATATGGGGCTTTAGAGGGGTCTGATAACTTTATATAAATATATACGAGGCCTCAGAGGAGTCTGATAACTTTATATAAAAATATACGAGGCCTCAGAGGGATCTGATAACTATATAAATATATACGGGGCCTCAGAGGGATCTGATAACTTTATATAAATATATACGAGGCCTCAGAGGGATCTGATAACTATATAAATATATACGGGGCCTCAGAGGGATCTGATAACTTTATATAAATATATACAAGGCCTCAGAGGGATCTGATAACTTTATATAAATATATATGGGGCTTTAGAGGGGTCTGATAACTTTATATAAATATATACAGGGCCTCAGAGGGATCTGATAACTTTATATAAATATATACGAGGCCTCAGGGATCTGATAACTTTATATAAATATATACGAGGCCTCAGAGGGATCTAATAACTTTATATAAATATATACGAGGCCTCAGAGGGATCTGATAACTTTATATAAATATATACGGCGCCTCAGAGGGATCTGATAACTTTATATAAATATATACGAGGCTTCAGAGGGATCTGATAACTTTATATAAATATATATGGGGCTTTAGAGGGGTCTGATAACTTTATATAAATATATACGAGGCCTCAGAGGAGTCTGATAACTTTATATAAATATATACGAGGCCTCAGAGGGATCTGATAACTATATAAATATATACGGGGCCTCAGAGGGATCTGATAACTTTATATAAATATATACGAGGCCTCAGAGGGATCTGATAACTATATAAATATATACAGGGCCTCAGAGGGATCTGATAACTTTATATAAATATATACGAGGCCTCAGGGATCTGATAACTTTATATAAATATATACGAGGCCTCAGAGGGATCTGATAACTTTATATAAATATATACGAGGCCTCAGAGGGATCTGATTACTTTGTATATAAATATATACGGGGCCTCAGAGGGATCTGATAACTTTATATAAATATATACGAGGCGTCGGAGGGGTCTGATAACTTTATATAAATATATACGAGACCTTAGAGGGGTCTGAACTTTATATAAATATATATGAGGCCTTAGAGGGGTCTGATAACTTTATATAAATATATACGGGGCCTCAGAGGGATCTGATAACTTTATATAAATATAGAAAAAATGTATGGTACAAGGTACTTAGCTTTTGAAGTTTGATCCGCTCCTCGTGGAGGTATTCCCACTCTCCTCAAGATAAAGCAACAGATGAAAGGTTGAGAAGCTATGGATCCTTGTTGTGCCTGGGTGGGATAAACCCAGTTGGAAGATGTAAATCAGACGTCTCCAAGACTTATTTAAATAAATAATCGGGAAGGTATATAAATGAATAAAAAATAATAAAAATTTATTGTATAATAACAACACTGCCCAACGCGTTTCGTCCTAAGACTTTCTCAAGGGCGATAAATCAAAATTAAAAGCATAAAAAATAATATAAACCTTCCTTCCTCCTTCTCATGTTTAAATAGTCTACATAGTCCTCTCATTGGTTGATTCGATCTCCCAGCATTCACCATATATGGTCAGAACGGGTTCCTTCAATACATCACTTCCGATTTTCGAGCTCCTCCGATTCGTCACTTCCGATACGTCCCTTCCGTTTCGGTTCGTAAGTTACCATATCTCCATGTACTCCGAAGAATCGCGCACTTTCATTTTCGGACGTAATGTCAATTCCGATCGTATTCCATCTAAGAGTCCCGCACTTCTGATGTTCACTTCTGAGTAACACAGTTCCGAAGCACAATACTTCTCTCAAGATCTTCCATATTTATATGTAACACCATCCCCTATAAGAAAAAAGGTGAATTCGATCTCCCAGCGTTCACCATATAAGGTCACCAAGAGTTCCTTCGATACATCACTTCCGATTTTCGGACTCCTCCGATTCGTTACTTCCGATACGTCCCTTCCATTTCGGTTCGTAAGTTACCATATCTCCATATACTCCGAAGAGTCGCACACTTTCATTTTCGGACGTAATATCAATTCCGATCGTATCCTGGTCTTTTGAATATGGATAATCTTGGCCCTTTTGATTGTAGAATCTTTTCTTTTTCTCCTAAAACAGAATCTCCATATTACGATCTATAAAAAACATTTGATATCAAACTCTTCATTCAAACCCTTCGGGCTCATAGTTTTTAATTTGACCACCCAAAACATTTCTTTTTTCAACAGATCTTTTTCTCTATTTCCTCCTCGCCATGGTTTCTCTATCTGATCTATACCGGACCACAGAAACTCAGATACTCGCTAACTGTGGCAACCGGTACAATGTACAGGTACCGTGTGTTTTTGAACGCCTCTTCTGATGTTACCCATGTGTTCTAGGATTCTTTCTTTTAGTTGTCTTGTTGTTTGACCGACGTACTGAATACCGCATGGACATTGTAGCAAATATACCACATGTGTCGAATTACAATTAATATGTGTGTTAATCTTGAAACTTTCTCCTGTACTCCTACTTGTAAATGTTTCCAATTTCCTCTTCTTCAAAAATCTGCACGCTTTACATCTAGCACACTTAAAAAAACCTTTATCTTCTTTTATTTTGTGTAAACGTAGCACTGGGAGCTAACCAGCTTTTTAAGTTTCACGGTCTTCTAAATGTGAGTTTCGGTTTAATTGGGAGTACTGGACCCAAAATAGGATCTTGCTTCAGAATGAACCAGTTTTTTTCTAAAATCTTCCTTATTTCCTTATGCTGAATATTATATTTCGTAACGAAAGAATATTGGAAATCATTATCCACTTTTCTTATGTTTTCTTTATAGAGAAAGATCTTTACGATCCATAGATGCCACTTCAAAAAAAGCTTTTTCTACATTATTTATTTCGTACTGTTTCTCTTTCAATTTATTCCCCACCATTTCAACTTGTGTACAATAATCTTCTACTCTTGAACAGTTCCTACGCATACGTAGAGCTTGACCTTTTGGGATCCCTCTTAGCCATGGTTTGTGATGACAACTCGAAAAATGGATATAACCGTTACCATCGGTAGGTTTGAAAAAACATTTCGACTCGATATTCTCCTCTTCTATAAAAAAGGTGATGTCCAAAAAATTTATCTCAACTGCACTAAATGTTGAAGTGAACTTTAAACCAAACTCATTCTGATTCAAAGTATCCACGAATAAATTAAACTCATCCTCCTCTCCCTTCCAAATAATTAAAACATCATCTATAAATCTTCTCCATAGCACCAGGTTCGCCCCCCATACGGAAGGACTCCAAATATGTGAATCCTCCCAATGTGCCATGTAGATGTTAGCATAGCTGGGGGCGAACATGGTGCCCATGGCTGTACCATTTATTTGAAGAAACATATCCTCATTGTACATGAAGAAATTATGTTCCAATATAAACCTAATAGCCAAATGTAAAAAGGTCTGTAGACTAGTCTCTAAAGTACTTTGAGACTCTAAAGTTCTAGCTATTGCTTCTAAACCTAGTTCATGTTTGATAACTGTATACAGTGATGTGACATCTAGAGTTGCCCATTTATAGCTAGGATGCCATTTTACTGTTTCTATTTCTTGTAGGATGTGAGTAGAATCTTTTATGTAGGACCTGGTTTTCTGAGCTATAGGTTGCAAATGAAAATCTATAAATTCGATAAATTGGCTGTCAGAGAATCGATACCCTGATAATCGGTCGGTCGGCCGGGGGTGCTGTTAAATTCTTGTGGACTTTCGGAAGGAAATAAAAAATCGGAGTGAGTGGAAATTTTGGACACAAAAAAATCAAAATTTTCTTTAGTAATGACACCACGATCAACCGCTTCTTCTTGAAGATTTCTCAAATCTATTTTGAAGTTTTCTGTTGGATTATTTTCTAAGATTTTATAGGTAGTTCTATCCATCAAGATCCGTCTGGCTTCTGTCTCATAATACTCTCTTTTCATTATAACAGTCCCTCCTCCTTTATCTGCCGCTCTGATCACCCATTCTTTTCTCGTTTGTAATCTTTTCAAAACCTCATTTTCTTCTCTTGTTAGATTATGTGCACCCTGTCATGGAACTGACGTAACGCTCCCCACGTCAAACCCCAAGACTTTTATTTCCATGGCGAAAACCCCAAAAGACATAGACCGTTGCTTTGGGGAAGACCTTATGTTCATTTATATTGTGTGGTTTTAAAATACTATATTCCTGTAGGTAAATGTGTCTTTGTATAAAACAGTAAACAAGCTTTGCTGTGTGTAAATTATGCGTCAGGGATTTTTCCCCATTATCTAAGTACATGTTTAATTTAAGGGATCTCTGATAGAGTGTGTGTTTAATCTGATGTGCTGGAACAATGGATATACAAATGTTATGTGGACTGAAGGCTAAGAGAATGTGAAGAATGTTGATTGTAAATAACTGCCATACCTCATTGTATGGATAGGCTCCTAATTAGTATGGTATGCAAATTATGACTGTTGTACTTGAGCATAAATAGTGGCGTTGTTCATTAAAGGATTCAGATCATCTGAGTGTTTGAAACATACAGCTCTGCCTGATGTTGTCATTTCACGTCGACTATATCTCACCACTACCCAGGAACGGGTCATTCTAACTCCGCAGCAGAACCTCGATTCGCCGCGCCGTTGCGCCACCTTGAATTGGTACCTCGGGATACCGCAACCACCCCGAATCGGGACCTCGACGCAGCGCCGTGCCTGCATCTTCAAGGAGACTCTACCGAACCGCGGTTCGCCATGCAGACCGTCTCCAGCCTTTCAATGGTCAGTAGATCCGCTGCCCGAGACGCCGAGTGCCGTGCCACTCGGTAGTCGGGCGGATTTCCACCGTGGGTGCCCCATCTACTCTCCAGATCTCCACCGCCACGTTGTCTTCTACCCAAGCCGCTCGAGACGCCGGGTGCCGTGCCGCTCGGTAGTCGGGCTTGGCAACACCAAAGAGGGGGTCAGATAGAGCAGGACCGCAGGCGGATACTCCATTCCGTCACACACCCTTTTTCACTTTATTTTCTTCTAGGTTTTCAAAATCTTGACATACGGTCTTTGAAAATGTTTCTAAAAAGGGACCTTTCTCCCACCATAGAAAAAAATCTGATTTAGGTTTAAAGTTTCTCTTTTTATTATCATAGACTGTGGTTTCTGCACCTTTTTTTAGGAAAAACTTTTTAATCGTTAGTTTCCGCAGGAATTTATTGGCATCAATAAATAATTCAAATTTATTAACTTTATTCGTAGGGCAAAATTTAAGTCCATTTTTGAGAACTTTAATTTCTATTTTACCTAAGGTTTCTCCTGTCAAGTTAAAAATGCCCTCACTACGCAACCTCAGATTAGCATTTTCTAGATTTACATCTTCTGCGTTCTCCTCTATATGATTTATTCCCATCTCCTTTTCTTTAGGGGGGATTCCTCTATCAATGGTGCGAACCTGGTGGATTGAACTATAGATTTCTGTTTTTTCTGGAAGTAGTTGGTTATCTGTCCTTCTCTTCGCTCGTGCCCCTTGTCTAAAAAAACCTCCTCTTGGGAGTTAGGATAATTTGTATGTTTCTTAACCGCTGTTGCATAGGAGGTTGATGGCTGGTTCCTTTCTTCTTCATTAATGGATGTTGTAAATTGCTTGTCCTGATATCTTCCATCTTTTGATCTTGTTTGTGTCCTTTTCTCCTTTGGAGAAAGCCCTGTATCTCCCTGTAAAGGTCGTTGTTGTGTCTTGGAATGGAATTGGGTAATAGATCTCCTCCTTTGAGGTGCTCTATAGCTGTTTATATCATGAGTATTTCTTCTATCTTGATAAAGATATTTCTTTTTCCATTCCACCTTATTCTTCATACTGTATAATCCTTTATCTAAATCACTCTTATCCCTTATGTATTTTTGTTTTTTAATCATGGAAATTTTCTCATCTAGTGTATCGATTTTTTCAAACATTATCTTTTCTAACTCCGCATACCCCTGGATAGAATCCACATGAGAATTGGTGGATTCAAGTTCATGGATTTCCTCTTCCTGGTGTTTTTGGACCTCTTTTTCTCTTTTCACTAATAATTCCATTAACTGGAATGAGCAAGTGTGCAATATTTCATCCCACTGCTCCATAAAATTGCTGTCTTCGAGACCAAAGGCTGGGGCCTTATCTATACGTAAGCCACGAGGTATTAACCTCTCCTTTAGGTACTTCTCTAAAAAAGAGATCTCCCACCATCTCTTGGTCTCTTTGACTAGCAGTTTTTCCATTTGGAGAAAATAGGTTTCTATGTTATTTTCTTGAATGCGGTCTGTGTTAGATTTCATTACACATATATTTTCTAATTTCTTTGCTCTGTTTTTTTGGAAATTTCCAAAAGCTGACAAAATGTATGCCATGTTATAATCTAGCCGTACCCTGTACCGGGAATACTCCAACCCAAGATATAGAAAAAATGTATGGTACAAGGTACTTAGCTTTTGAAGTTTGATCCGCTCCTCGTGGAGGTATTCCCACTCTCCTCAAGATAAAGCAACAGATGAAAGGTTGACTTTATATAAATATATACGAGGCCTTAGAGGGATCTGATAACTTTATATAAATATATACGGGCCTCAGAGGCATCTGATAACTTTATATAAATATATACGGGGCCTTAGAGGGATCTGATAACTTTATATAAATATATACGGGCCTCAGAGGGATCTGATAACTTTATATAAATCTATACGTGGCCTCAGAGGGATCTGATAACTTTATATAAATATATACGGGGCCTCAGAGGGGTCTGATAACTTTATATAAATATATACGGGGCCTCAGAAGGATCTGATAACTTTATATAAATATATACGAGGCCTCAGAGGGGTCTGATAACTTTATAGAAATATATACGAGGCCTCAGAGGGATCTGATAACTTTATATAAATATATACGAGGCCTCAGAGGGGTCTGATAACTTTATAGAAATATATACGGGGCCTCAGAAGGATCTGATAACTTTATATAAATATATACGGGGCCTCAGAGGGATCTGATCACTTTATACACAGCTTGGCCATTGCTAAAGACTCTGTGCCCGAGACTATGGACCATCATTGCAGAGGCAGCTGACAGGGCATTGTTGTTCTGCATTTATTTATTGTGTGTTCTGGTCTCACGGTTGTTTGTTTGTAATGAGTGCGTCATCCTTGCGGATTGCGTTGGTGCCGCCCAGACGCGCTGACACTGCGGGTAACACATTATATTTGCTATTGGTCGTGTCTCAACGTCTGGTCACTTGTTTCCATGTTTTGTCCTCGCTGGATGTTCTCCTGTATAAGCTGGTGTCCACTCCAATAAATGGATTTTTTCTGGCTGTCAGCTGCTCTGGGTCACCTCTCTGCAATGCTCGGGCTAGCAGTCAGGTAGCCTGGGATGTGGATGCCGGCCCTTGAGTGGTTCTGGGTACTGTACAAAATGGACCAAGTATTGGGTTGGTTGAGATCATGAAGCTATGTCCCGGATTCTGGCCCAGGCTAGACCTCAATTTGCCTCCTCCAATATGGTGACTGGTTTGTTTATCTGCTCAGGCACCTGAGTACCAGCATACTGCGGTATGCTGTATAGCTCCACTAGGTCCTTTCTAGCACCTTACTGGCCAAAACTGACACACGTTTCATTTCCACCATCAAACAGTAACATGTCTCAGTCATGCTGTCACCAGTGGATCTTCCTCTCGGGGTGGGGGCATTTCATAAAGGGGCTTCCTTCTTGAAGGATGGCTGTATAGTATCAATGCTGTTCCCTCGCATGCAGCGTTTGCACAGTTTCTTTCTATCGGGCATGGGGGTGAGGTGCTCCTGCATTATTTGGCATTTTGCCGTACGTCGATGTGATAGAAGATCAGGCTTTCTTCTCACGGCCGCCCGTGAATATTCACTAATACCAATCATGTGAGAAGGAAAAATACAAAACCAACAAAACCCGGCATCGCTTTCACAGGAAGAAAGACGATTCGTGCGGCTTCCCGTTAAAACCTTTTATATGAAATTCAGAAAACAAAAAGACTTACAGGGTTATTCAGAGAGAGGTGAAAAGCAGGAGAATGACTGGAGAATGGAAAATTCTAGGTCAAAATAGCCAAACCAGAAGAATTCTCCCTTTCATCTCACTTTCCAAATCAGCTATTTTGACCTAGAATTTCCCATTCTCCAGTCATTCTCCTGCTTTTCACCTCTCTCTGAATAACCCTGATAAAGTAAATGTCTGGAGCTGCTCTCCTGGTGCCACTTTGTCTCGTGCTGCTCCCCTGGTGCTGCTGTCCTGGTGCCGCTTTGCCTTGTGCTGCTCCCCTGGTGCCACTTTGCCTCGTGCTGCTCTCCTGGTGCTGCATTGCCTCGTGCTGCTCTCCTGGTGCTGCTTTGCCCCGTGCTGCTTTCCTGGTGCCGCTTTGCCCCGTGCTGCTCTCCTGGTGCCGCTTTGCCCCGTGCTGCTCTCCTGGTGCCGCTTTGCCCCGTGCTGCTCTCCTGGTGCCGCTTTGCCCTGTGCTGCTCTACAGGTGCCACTTTGCCTTGTGCTGCCGTAAGTCCCTCCTGGACACTTTGTAGCCGCAGCTCGTTCTCCATTGAGGTGAAAACTCGTGAAGATTTTCTGCTGAGGCCAAATCCGGTCGCGTCACTTTCAAAATGTTTCTAATAAGCTTTTTAAAATCTTTTACTAACGAGCCTCTAACGGGTTTGTCTCTGTGTTCTTTACTCGTCGCTCCGGTGTTTTGTCTTCAGAGCAGTCTTTGTTCAGCGCATCCCACCATTCACCCGTGGAAAGCAGCATTCCCGCATCTAACCATCGGGCAGGACATATTATCTGTGTATATGCGCTTTAAAGATGCAGACGGACTGAGGTTGAGGTAACCTGCTCCTCAACAGACTGTTCTAGATACATCTAGATAAAAATGAGCTTTGAGTTCCCTTTCTTCCTGTATATGTTTCCTGACGCCAGGGAGTGATGTCATCACAATATATGGCACATGAATATATTCCTCTCTACGCGGACACCTCATTATTCATAGGGATGAGCTGTTCGGTTCGGACGGTTCGGAGTTCGGCCCGAACTTTGGTTGTTCGAAAGTTCACGAACTTCAAACTTTTTGGGTGTGTTCGGTTCGAGTTCGAAAAAAAAAAAAAGAAATTTTGAATAAAGTATAGAAAATGCTTAAAAAAATACAAAAAAATCTAGAAATAAAGAGACTCTTTACTGCAGAATATTATAAGCAACGGTTTATTAGATATTGAATTAAAAACTAATGTGTACGTGCAAAGATTCTCAACTCTAAATGACCTCTGTTCACAAACGGGCATAAACACCAGCAGGGTTATCCAAAGAGATCCGAATTGCTTGAGAAAGGTAACCGAATGCTGAAAATCAGCGTTCGGTTACCTTTCCTGGCCATTCGGCTATTCAGAGAGCAGGCAATTCGCCAAATCCTGGCGAATTGCCTGAACATACGGTGCCTGTTCGGTGCCTGTTCGAGGGCAGTGAAATCCCCATAGAGAAGCAATGCTTCGTCTATTCAGAGAACACAAACCAGCAGTGAAAGGTTCCCGAAATGCCCTGCCATTCAGTGGTTTCATTCGGCAGGTTTATTCAGGAGAATCCCATAGGCTTCAATGTTAAAAATATTCCCGTTTTAATTCAATATCTAATAAACCGTTCATTATAAAATTCTGCAGCAAAAAGTCTCTTTATTTATAGATTTTTTAGGATACTTTAAGCATTTTTCAGATTTTTTTATTTTTTTTTAAAAGTCCGATTTTTTTTTATTTTTTTTTTCAGTTTACTTATTTTTTTTGTAACAGCCCTCTTTATTATCATTCCCTGGACCTCCTGTGAAAATTTCAGACATTTTCGCTCAGTAGTTTCTTTGCAAACAGCGTTTCTTTTTCCCAGATTCATACAAATGGTTTTTTTCTAATTTATTCACTGCCTCCTCTACGTCACAGCTGCTTCGGCTCTGTGTGATTCGGCTCCTTTTCGGCTCCTGTTCGGCTCCTCTTCGAAGGTTAATCCAGATGTTTTTGCTTGTTTTCAGCGTGCATTCGGTGAGTTTTCGTCGGGTTTGCGGCAGCTTTTCCCTGCAATTCGGGGACCCTGTGGTACTTGCTGAATACACCGCAGGGTCACCGAAATGCAATCGGCAAAAGGAACCGAATTGAAGAGAACGAAAAGTCACCGAACGTGCGGTGACTTTTCGAATCTCTTTGGATAACCCTGCTAGAATTTTCCATTCTCCAGTCATTCTCCTGCTTTTCACCTCTCTCTGAATAACCCAGTAAGAAACGCAAAGAATGTACAAAACCAGAGAAATAAATTGGGGAAAGTTCAGTAGGACGGGGTCCTCAAGGTCCAGTAATCCTCCTGTGCCAGAGCCAAGAGAACGCTGTATATGAGTGTATCACACAGCTCCACAGCAATAAAACTCATACACACCGCACATTACTGTGAGTTTTATTGCTGTGGAGCTCTGTGATACGCTCATACACACCGCACATTACTGTGAGTTTTATTGCTGTGGAGCTCTGTGATACGCTCATACACACCGCACATTACTGTGAGTTTTATTGCTGTTTAGCTTTGTGATACGCTCATACACACCGCACATTACTGTCAGGGTTATCCAAAGAGATTCGAATTGCTTGAGAAAGGTAACCGAACGCTGAAAATCAGCGTTCGGTTACCTTTCCTGGCCATTCGGCTATCCAGAGAGCAGGCAATTCGCCAAATCCTGTTGAATTGCCTGCACATACGGTGCCTGTTCGGTGCCTGTTCGAGGGCAGTGAAATCCCCATAGAGAAGCACTGCTTCGTCTATTCAGAGAACACAAACCAGCAGTGAAAGGTTCCAGAAATGCCCTGTCATTCGGTGGTTTCATTCGGCAAGTTAATTCAGGAGAATCCCATAGGCTTCAATGTTAAAAATATTCCCGTTTTAATTCAATATCTAATAAACCATTCATTATAAAATTCTGCAGCAAAAAGTCTCTTTATTTATAGATTTTTTAGGATACTTTAAGCATTTTTCTGAATTTTTTAAAAAAAAATTAAAAGTCCGATTTTTTTTTTTTTTTTTTCAGTTTGCTTATTTTTTTTGTAACAGCCCTCTTTATTATCATTCCCTGGACCTCCTGTGAAAATTTCAGACATTTTCGCTCAGTAGTTTCTTTGCAAACAGCGTTTCCTTTTCCCAGATTCATACAAATGGTTTTTCTAATTTATTCACTGCCTCCTCTACGTCACAGCTGCTTCGGCTCTGTGTGATTCGGCTCCTTTTCGGCTCCTGTTCGGCTCCTGTTCGGCTCCTCTTCGAAGGTTAATCCAGATGTTTTTGCTTGTTTTCATAGTGCATTCGGTTACTTTTCGTCAGGTTGTCGGCAGCTTTTCCCTGCAATTCGGGGACCCTGTGGTGTTTGCTGAATACACCGCAGGGTCACCGAAATGCAATCGGCAAAAGGAACCGAATTGAAGAGAACGAAAAGTCACCGAACGTGCGGTGACTTTTCGAATCTCTTTGGATAACCCTGCAGGTGTTTTTATTCTGTTCTAATGTATTTGATACTTTGTATGTATGTAGACTATACTGAGGGGTGTGGTGTCTGCTTTTGAGAAGTGTTAATTTCTCTCCTCTAATATGCTGCCTTTCTAATGAGACCAAACACTATCATGTAGAAAAAATACAAAATTTCCTCATTTCCCGCTTTTAACATCTAAAGCAATGTTATTTTTCACTTCGGGATTAAACATTCACAGGGTTATTCAGAGAGCGGTGAAAAGCAGGAAAATAACTGGAGAAGTGAAAATTCTAGGTCAAAATAGCCAAACCAGAAAAATTCTCCCATTTATCTCAGTTTCCAAATCGGCTATTTGGTCTAGATTGTTCTCTTCTCCTGCCAGTTCTCCTGGCTTTCACCTCTCTCTCAGGGTTGTTCAGAGAAAGGTGAAAACCAGGAGAATGGCAGGAAAAGAGAACAATCTGGATCAAATAGCCGATTTGGAAAGTGAGATAAGGCTAGGGTCAGACTAACGCATTTTTCGCAGTGACCGTCAAAAAGTGCATCCGAACACATTGCCGTATTTTTTCACGGAATGAGCGAAAACGGTCATACGATGCGCATTTTTGTGCGTGATTTTTTACGGATCCAAACCAGGAAACTTTGGGTGTCTGGACGTTATGTTGGCCGGACATGAGCAGGGTCTGACGTCTCCAAATCACGCACACACGCCGCTAGTGGACGCAGCGCACTCTGTACGTCCGTACTAGCGGTTCTGCGTTCTCTAAAAAATACGTTCGTTTTCCACTTGCGTTGCGCAGCCGGACTTTCATGCGACCGTACTTTGTATATTGGCCGTCATTGCCCGTCATTTGCTGCTAGTGCGGCCGTGATTAAGTGCGCCTAAACGCACGTTAAAAATTCGCTAGTCTGACCCTAGCCTAAATGGGAGAATTTTTCTGGTTTGGCTATTTTGACCTAGAATTTTCCATTCTCCAGTCATTCTCCTGCTCTTCACCGCTCTCTGAATAACCCTGACAGGGTTATTCAGAGAAAGGTGAAACTCAGGAGAATGACTGAAGAGAAAATTCTAGGTCAAAATAGCCAAACCAGAAAAATTCTCCCATTTATCTCACTTTCCAAATCGGCTATTTGGTCTAGAATTTTCCATTCTCCAGTCATCTCCTGCTTTTCACCGCCAAAAAATCTGTAAACTTTTTCTGCGTGTCCGAAAATGTCTCCTCTTTTCATACAGACTGCCGCCCCAAGCAGTTGTTTATGGATAGATTAAAGGAAAATCATTTACCGTCATATGAAACGTCATTTTTTGGTTTTTACATATTTCTATACATCCTAGAAATCCGCCACTTCACGGGCAGGTTATGGGGACCTCCTAGGCACGATATTTGAAGGAATTTTTCATTTTTATTTTTAACCCTTATTTCATGGAAAACTCACTGTCCCTTTAAAAACGTTTTTTTTTAAAACTTTTTGTCCTTGTTTCCTGTCCCCCAGGGCACTACCCGGACCCCCATACACCTTTTATGGCAAATATCTAGCATATATACCCTCTTGGAGGGCACTCTAAAAACCGAATTTTCAGCCCCATTGACTTGTATTGAGTTCGAGTTCGGGTTCGGATCCGAACATTTGGAAAGTTCGTGTTCGGGTCCGAACCGAACTCGGGGGTGTTCGGCTCATCCCTAATTATTCACAGGTAATGGCAGAGCATCCACTGGATCCCGTCAGGATGCATTTCTCCAGCTGGTAGCGTTGCCTTTTGGGTCACTTCCAATTGATTTAAATAATTGGTTGTTTAAAGTTTCACCTGAATGAAATGAATTTTACTAAATGACTCGACAGATCACTTTATAATGACTCAAATCCGTCCACTCTGTCCGAGCTGCTGTGCCGCAGGCGGAAGCCGACGCGTGGCATGAACTGGACATCCTGCGCAGAGGCTGCATTTGGCTTTTTATGCCATAATAAAGTCCTCTGATTCACTTTATTGGAGCCTCACACCTGTCTCGCTGATTATCATCATATTATTCACCCTCTCCCTGTCTTCTTCAGGAAGTCTCAGTCCCACCTCATTCCACGCAGACCCTTTAATATGGAGCGAGCCTCTTGCAGGCTTTTCATTAAGTCACAGGGTTGTGATGACCTATAGTTGTGGGACGGTGGGTTCTGGTGAGTCTGATGTGATCTATTGTTTCCAGCTCTTTCCTATGTTAAAGTTACCCTGTATTTACAATGCTCGGTGCGAGGTGTTTGTGGTTTCTGTGCTATATGTATGTGTAGCGCTGCTTTAAAGACTGTGTTCTGCTGCATTTAATTATTCTGGCCACCAGAGGGAGACAGTGACATAGTGGACTATGCTTGACAAAAACTGAACTACACCTACCATCATCCTCTGCGGGAGGACAGGAAGGGGGTGGGATAGGAGGAGGAAGGAGATCAGCAGCCTCGTGGAAGGCAGAGTCAGAGAGAGCGGAGCAGCGAAAGGAGGAGGACGCACGTGAGAGCTGTCAAGGATCGCGACCAGGCCGGAGTACAGACGCTGTCTCACTGGTGCTGGAGATCGGGACAGTGACCGTGCTGAGACCTACCTACGCAGCGCTGAGAGGTCTGGATGACAAGCTGGTTCCGTCTGGACCCCGAGTTAGGAGACCGCGCTGATCGATTGGGAGTGCAGGCGGTGGATCGTTGTTCCAGTTGCGGAGATTCGGCAAGCAGGGAGCGGATTCAGTGGCACAGAGTCCCAGTACACAGCGGAGAAGATCTTTGATCGGGTGCTGGACAGTTTTGTCTATCGGATGGGTGAGAGGCCTCCTAGGCCGCAGTTCCCAAATAAGAAACGCACGCTGCAGTATTGTTTAAATCCACAGGGCCCCAACAGTGACTAGTCGAAGATTGTTTTGTTTCATTCACTGGCCAGTTGAAAACAGTACCCGAGACAATACACATACACATTTTTGAGCTATCATTCACGGGACTTACACTCCAGAATTGAGGGGGTTAACCGTTTCTTTTGCCGCCACGTGTTTTTCCCGCGTTACGAATTCTTGTCATTTAAATACTGTATATGCATAATATATGCTGCTTTATTGGGATCAGTAAAGAATATAATACATAAAAATCCACAACAGTGCTGGTGTATAGTTATTTCCTAGTGTGGTGAGACTAACCCGAGGTTTATTCAGCAGCTCCTCCGGGAGTGAGCGCTACCTATGTATTGGAGAGTGCTGCGTTATATACGCCGGGCTGTTTCCCTGATTGTGAGCTTAATGGTTCCTTTGTTATCCTAAATGTTTCTTTAACCCCCAAGTGCCAGGCTAAACCAGAACTCTGCCACCTCACCACGAGCTGCTGTAAGTGAGTCCTGTAACTGCCTTGCTCCTCCCAGTATGGTAATGCCAGGGTGTGTTTTACCTTTGTTGATCTGTCCATCCCCTGTGTGTGTTGTCCCGTTGGAGACTGTAAAGTCATTCTACGTTCTGTTTTCCCCCTACAAGAACCTCTGGCTATTAACTGGGTGGGATAAGGCCAAAATCGGTACTTCTTTGGATACTGACAGCAAAAGGGAGCTTTTCTACATGGGGATACCGCCCCTCCCCCGTTACACCTCCAACAGGGAGATTTCCCATAGGTGATGTCATTCCTGGTGATGTCATTTTGCAAGCCAATCCGTTTTCTGTGATTTGGTTAGAATATGGGTGAGAATCTGTGTATGTGTGATGTCATAATTTCCTCCAGTGATGTATTTGTGGTTCCTGCCCCTCTCTGCGCCCTCCTGCTCCCCTCTGAGCCTCTGCCACCTGCCGCTCATGGTGCCCAGGTTCCACTTCCATTCCTCCCGTGTCAGCATTGTTATTGTCTGTGCTTCACGTCACGGCGGCGGAGGGTGAGCAGCGACGTGACGGCCTCGGGCGATGAAAGCGCCTCGTTATCTAATCAGACCTAGGAAAGATAAACAAGTAACGAGCTCATTTATAGAAACGTTTCCACTTTCCCTTTTGGAATAATGATGGGAATCAAAGCACACGCCCGGCATCGATACATAAACAGGTCCAGCTCGGCGCCTGATAATGGCTCGGGGGCCGCGGAGTCAATGGATTATTCATCTTCATCAAATCATTTCACCTGATGCAGGAAAACGCAGGCGGCGATTGGTTTAGCTGTTTTTGGTGTTGGTGATGTCATCACATTTTGAGAATATCTGCTTGAATTTGAGCCTGATAGGCACTTGTACAGACACTGTGACGCAACCCCTGGGGGGGGGGACTGTGACATGAATCAGCCACGCCCCCTGTCATGTGTCTGGATAGTGGGTGATGCAGTCAGTCACTGTATATAGTGATCATCGTGATGTGTCTGGATACTGGGTGATGCAGTCAGGGATAGTCATTGTATATAGTAATTGTCGTGATGTGTCTGAATTGTGGGTGATGCAGTCAGTCACTGTATGTAGGGATTGTTTGATGTGTCTGGATACTGTGTGATGCAGTCAGGGATAGTCATTGTATATCGTAATTGTCATGATGTGTCTGCATAGTAGGTGATGCAGTCAGTCACTGTATATAGTGATCATTGTGATGTGTCTGGATACTGGGTGATGCAGTCAGTCACTGTATATAGTGATCATCGTGATGTGTCTGGATACTGGGTGATGCAGTCAGTCACTATATATAGTGATCATCGTGATGTGTCTGGATACTGGGTGATGCAGTCAGTCACTGTATATAGTGATCATCGTGATGTGTCTGGATACTGGGTGATGCAGTCAGTCACTATATATAGTGATCATCGTGATGTGTCTGGATACTGGGTGATGCAGTCAGTCACTGTATATAGTGATCATCGTGATGTGTCTGGATACTGGGTGATGCAGTCAGTCACTATATATAGTGATCATCGTGATGTGTCTGGATACTGGGTGATGCAGTCAGTCACTGTATATAGTGATCATCGTGATGTGTCTGGATACTGGGTGATGCAGTCAGTCACTATATATAGTGATCATCGTGATGTGTCTGGATACTGGGTGATGCAGTCATATGATGTGTCTGGTTAATGCGGTGACTGGGGGGGTCATTATTCTTCTCGCAGACCGCGTCTCACATGATTCTGACACAGATAAGCGTTTCATTTTCACGGGAATCGTGCTGGTTTTCTCCTCATTCTCACAGTGTTTCTCTCTGTACTTTTCCAAGATATGTCGCTCCGGATAATCGGCTTATCGATTGAGAAGTGTCGCTCACCCCGTGCACCCTGAAGGGTTAATCTGACTCTGGGCAGGGATTGAAGGGGTTAATGCGCAGAGTAAAGCGGATTGAGTAGAGGTGAGCTCAGGCCCATACCCAACCGCGAGAGGCCGAAAACGTCACAGAAAGTGAGGCTGTGCGCTGGGGAGAGTCACGTGCGCGTGAAAAGTCCAACACCATATTCCCGAGGCACGTTAATAATGCTCTGTAACCGAGGTCAAGCCGCTACCTGCAGAGCTGCACGTCTGTGTGTGCGAGGAGCCGCAGGAGGGGGCGGACACGCCGGCAGAACAAGAGAAAGACACACACCTACACCTACAATATACACAATAGGAAGGCCAGGTCGAACATGATTTCCTGGACACCTTACGATTCCATGCAGAGGGAGAGCACAGGGAAAAGTGCTGCCCTGAAACATGCATAACTCATCACCTGGGAATGCTTTTACATTTCTTACCTGCAGCGTATGGATTAAACATGTTGCGGGGTGGCATTTTTCATGCGCTGCCCATCAGAATGAATAAATTATGTGTGTCCAGGAAAACATGTCCGACCTGGCAACCCTAATACAAGACACATAAAAATACTCAATCAGGGTTATTCAAAGAGAATCGAAAAGCCACTGCACGTTCGGTGACTTTTCGTTCTCTTCAATTCGGTGTGATTTGGCCGATCCCATTTCGGCGACCCTGCGGTGTATTCAGCAAGCTCCACAGGGCCGCCGTAATGCAGGAAAAAGCCGCCGCCGCAAACCCGACGAACACTCAACGCAAAACCCGATGAACGCACACCAAAACCCACAAGAACTGGAAAGATCTGGATTAACTCACCGAAGACACCGGAGAAACCCGAGCAGGAGCCGATCACACGCAGAGCAGCCGCTGGCAAAACCTGACACGCAGACGAATGGAGTGAAAAAAACAAAAAACTGTTTGCTTAAATGTTTGAAAAGTGAAACGCTGTTTGCAAAGAAACTACTGAGCGAAAATGTCTGAAATTTACATATAAAATCCAATGAATGATAATAAAAAGGGAAGTTACAGGAAAAAGAACAAACGATTAAAAAAAAAACGATAAAAAAAATGTTCGCAAAAAAATACCAAAAAATGCCTACGAGGTCCTAAAAAATCTATAAATAAAAGAGACATTTTGCTGCAGATTAAAATAATAAACGGTTTATTAGATATTGAATTAAAACGGGAATATTTTTAACATTGAAGCCTATGGGATTCGCCTGCATAAACCTGCCGAATGAAACCACTGAACATCAGGGCATTTTGGGAACCTTTCACTGCTGGTTTGTGTTCTCTGAATAGACGAAGCATTGCTTCTCTATGGGGATTTCACTGCCCTCGAACAGGGACCGAACAGGCACCGTATGTGCAGGCAATTCGCCAAGATTTGGCGAACTACCTGCTCTCTGGATAGCCGAATGGCCAGGAAAGGTAACCGTATGCTGAATTTCAGCGTTCGGTTACCTTTCGGCCCCAATTCGGATCTCTTTGAAAAACCCTGACTGTCACACTGACTCGGAGTAGTGAGAGTAGGCACTAGGGCAGGTCGGGGTATGCCATACAGAGAAGGGGTAATCCAGCGCCGTGGTCAGAAGGTGCAGACAGGGCCGTGGTCAGACAGTGCAGAGGTCTGAATCAGCAGAACAGAAGCATAGATAGCATTACTTACAGAGGAAAAGGAGAAACATTACATATCATTTCAGGGAGGGATTGATGGAGAGGGGGAATAGAGTAACATTAGTGTAACATTTCAGGGAGGGATTGATGGAGAGGGGGAATAGAGTAACATTACTGTAACATTACAGGGAGGGATTGATGGAGAGGAGGAATAGAGTAACATTACTGTAACATTTCAGGGAGGGATTGATGGAGAGGAGGAATAGAGTAACATTACTGTAACATTTCAGGGAGGGATTGATGGAGAGGAGGAATAGAGTAACAGTACTGTAACATTTCAGGAGGGATTGATGGAGAGGAGGAATAGAGTAACAGTACTGTAACATTTCAGGGAGGGATTGATGGAGAGGGGGAATAGAGTAACATTACTGTAACATTTCAGGGAGGGATTGATGGAGAGGAGGAATAGAGTAACATTACTGTAACATTTCAGGGAGGGATTGATGGAGAGGAGGAATAGAGTAACATTACTGTAACATTTCAGGGAGGGATTGATGGAGAGGAGGAATAGAGTAACATTACTGTAACATTTCAGGGAGGGATTGATGGAGAGGAGGAATAGAGTAACATTACTGTAACATTTCAGGGAGGGATTGATGGAGAGGAGGAATAGAGTAACATTACTGTAACATTTCAGGGAGGGATTGATGGAGAGGGGGAATAGAGTAACATTACTGTAACATTACAGGGAGGGATTGATGGAGAGGAGGAATAGAGTAACATTACTGTAACATTTCAGGGAGGGATTGATGGAGGGAGGAATAGAGTAACATTACTGTAACATTTCAGGGAGGGATTGATGGAGAGGAGGAATAGAGTAACAGTACTGTAACATTTCAGGGAGGGATTGATGGAGAGGGGGAATAGAGTAACATTACTGTAACATTTCAGGGAGGGATTGATGGAGAGGAGGAATAGAGTAACATTACTGTAACATTTCAGGGAGGGATTGATGGAGAGGAGGAATAGAGTAACAGTACTGTAACATTTCAGGGAGGGATTGATGGAGAGGGGAATAGAGTAACATTACTGTAACATTTCAGGGAGGGATTGATGGAGAGGAGGAATAGAGTAACAGTACTGTAACATTTCAGGGAGGGATTGATGGAGAGGGGGAATAGAGTAACATTACTGTAACATTACAGGGAGGGATTGATGGAGAGGAGGAATAGAGTAACATTACTGTAACATTTCAGGAGGGATTGATGGAGAGGAGGAATAGGAGTAACAGTACTGTAACATATTCACGGAGGGATTGGTGGAGAGGGAGGAGATAGAGTAACATCACTGTAACATTTCAGGGAGGGATTGATGGAGAGGAGGAATAGAGTAACATTACTGTAACATTTCACGGAGGGATTGATGGAGAGGGGGAATAGAGTAACATTACTGTAACATTTCACGGAGGGATTGATGGAGAGGAGGAATTAGTTTGTAGGATATATTGAGTAACTAGATTAACATTACAGTAACATTTCAGGGAGGGATTGATGGAGAGGGGGAATAGAGTAACATTACTGTAACATTCAGGGAGGGATTGATGGAGAGGAGGAATAGAGTAACATTACTGTAACATTTCAGGGAGGGATTGATGGAGAGGAGGAATATTCGATTAACATTATCAGTAGTAACATTTCAGGGAGGGATTGATGGAGAGGAGGAATAGAGTAACATTACTGTAACATTTCAGGGAGGATTGATGGAGAGGAGGAATAAGAGTAAACATTACTGTAACATTTCAGGGAGGGATTGATGGAGAGGAGGAATAGAGTAACATCACTGTAACATTCAGGGAGGGATTGATGGAGAGGGGAATAGAGTAACATTACTGTAACATTACAGGGAGGGATTGATGGAGAGGAGGAATAGAGTAACATTACTGTAACATTTCAGGGAGGGATGATGGAGAGGAGGAATAGAGTAACAGTACTGTAACATTTCAGAGGGATTGATGGAGAGGAGGAATAGAGTAGAACATAACTGTAACATTTCAGGGAGGGATTGATGGAGAGGAGGAATAGAGTAACATTACTGTAACATTTCAGGGAGGGATTGATGGAGAGGAGGAATAGAGTAACATTACTGTAACATTTCAGGGAGGGATTGATGGAGAGGGGGAATAGAGTAACATTACTGTAACATTTCAGGGAGGGATTGATGGAGAGGGGGGAATATAGTAACATTACTGTAACATTACAGGGAGGGATTGATGGAGAGGAGGAATAGAGTAACATTACTGTAACATTTCAGGGAGGGATTGATGGAGAGGAGGAATAGAGTAACAGTACTGTAACATTTCACGGAGGGATTGGTGGAGAGGAGGAATAGAGTAACATTACTGTAACATTTCAGGGAGGGATTGATGGAGAGGGGGAATAGAGTAACATTACTGTAACATTTCAGGGAGGGATTGATGGAGAGGGGGAATAGAGTAACATTACTGTAACATTTCACGAGGGATTGATGGAGAGGAGGAATAGAGTAACATTACTGTAACATTTCAGGGAGGGATTGATGGAGAGGAGGAATAGAGTAACATTACTGTAACATTTCAGGGAGGGATTGATGGAGAGGAGGAATAGAGTAACATTACAGTAACATTTCAGGGAGGGATTGATGGAGAGGAGGAATAGAGTAACATTACTGTAACATTTCAGGGAGGGATTGATGGAGAGGAGGAATAGAGTAACATTACTGTAACATTTCAGGGAGGGATTGATGGAGAGGAGGAATAGAGTAACATTACTGTAACATTTCAGGGAGGGATTGATGGAGAGGGGAATAGAGTAACATTACTGTAACATTTCAGGGAGGGATTGATGGAGAGGGGGAATAGAGTAACATTACTGTAACATTTCAGGGAGGGATTGATGGAGAGGAGGAATAGAGTAACATTACTGTAACATTTCAGGGAGGGATTGATGGAGAGGAGGAATAGAGTAACATTACTGTAACATTTCAGGGAGGGATTGGTGGAGAGGAGGAATAGAGTAACATCACTGTAACATTTCAGGGAGGGATTGATGGAGAGGAGGAATAGATAGTAACATTACTGTAACATTTCACGGAGGGATTGATGGAGAGGAGGAATAGAGTACATTACTGTAACATTTCAGGGAGGGATTGATGGAGAGGAGGA